>JAULBS010090763.1:0-17449 GCA_032355785.1 Symmetromphalus regularis | reverse complement strand
TGTTTGCATCGCTGGATTACAGTTAAATATCTGAAAAATAAACTAATATGTACTGGTAAGAACTTTGTGGATGCTACAGTAACTGCTTTGAAAATTAAGCAGCGCATTATCACGCATGGAATGACCGATACTCAACTGTGTATCCCATACATTTCGCTATCGAAGTATTAACTCTATATAGGCCAAACTTCTTCCCTATTTTAAGACTTAAAATAACGTCTAAAACACGGAATATTATATATATATAAATATTTTTTTTTTAAATAAATAAAATAAATATGCATGCCGTGGATGGAATAGGCCTATGGAGCGTCCCATCCATGATCGCCCAGTCGTTGACTCTAAGTAATACCCGGAATACACATTCTGTTGACAAATTTTAATGTTTTCGGTCGTTCAATCAAGGTAAGATGTGCATGCATCGTCATTTTACTCATTAGCATAATACGTGTGTTATAGATGGCTCCAAGTCTGTGAATGAAGCTACTTTGCACATGCGCATAGCGACAACTTTCGCGTAGGAAAGGACACTGCAGTATAATACATAAAAAATATATACATTTAACTATAGTGACTATAGATTACGCTACTTGGAATATGGATATTGACGAATAAAAACAAAAATATATAACTCACCTCATTAATGTTTGTATTTTTCGAAAAAGATTCCTATTTTTTGTCTAGATTGACGTGTCCATTGATTCTGTATTGTTTGAACGGCAGTCAACAGTATTATTTTTGTATTTCGAACCGATCTTATTTTGACCGCAATGTTTGATTTTCTGCGTGAACAGAGAGTAGCTTTGTAAATAAACATGCATGGATACAATTAACCCTTTTGCTGATTAAAAAACAAATGGTTAAAAAACAACAATTAAATTAGCCAGACTTGTCTAAGCTTTGAATCCAGACTTACCATTATTTATAAGAAGAGTAATGTTTCCAATTAAATGTGTCTAACCCAAAATAGAAAACGTAACAGCAAATCTGTATAATACGACACATGTGGGAATATGACGTCACAAATGTAACGTTACTGGAAAATGAAGCCCTCGGCAATGACGTAATATTTTATACGCTTTTTGGTTGCATACTACTTTTGAATGCATTTCAAGGTCACACACACCACCATAGATTTGTGTATGCATTTCAGTGTTATTTCTATGTAATAACTAATGTACACTTTCTCACAAGATCTGAAGAGGTATAGACATAGCTATTTTTTTTTCGGTACAGTTAGTTTATAATCATTCAGCTATACAATATTTTTATTTTTATACTAATATTTTTAGCTATGCAACCTTAAACCTATACCCCGTTTGACGTCACTTTTCGTGCACATTGACAAGTCATAACACGCATAACGGTTCCAGTTTTATACTAATTTTAGTAATAATGGTACAAAGACTGGGTCAATAAATCAACACACAGCCAATTTGCATGTTTCATTTTAAAAAAGTGTTCACCTGTATTCCGTTAGTTTATATTAATTACAGAAAACAGATCTCTTTCTTAAATGCATAGTCCCACGGATCCTTGACCTAATTAATTTTCAAACAAAGAATTTGATTTGTCCATAAAAATACTTCATCCAACTACTTTCATAACCACCGCATCTCGCTTATTAACAATATTTTAAAAATAATAATGACTTATGCTCACGGACAAATAAATAATAAGCCATAAACTCGACATAGAATTCCCTATACCATGGTTTAGGTAAAACGTCTTGCGTGATATAAAAGCGAGATCTAGTATCACAAATGCATGTAAGTTTCATTCGTAATAAATATTTAGAGCACTAAGCCACTTAAATTTCATGGGAGTATGCCTTTAACTTATCGTAATTTGCAGCGCGCGTATAGCTGAGAGAATACTCTTTTTAAATACAATAAATTTTAATTTCTTTGGAGAGTACCAGTGTAGTACATTGAAAACACTACCCTGAACAAACCAGGGTTTTGGGCGTTCGTTGAAAATACTACCATGTTGTTTTGAGAGTGGAAAGGGATTAAGTTGAAAACATTATGGTTAAGTTATAGTTTTTAAAGGAAAGTTTTGTTTTTATTTAACGACGCCTATGGAGCACATTGATTTTTATCTTATCGTCGGCTATTGGACTTCAATCATATGGTAATTTTGATATATTTCTTTAGAGGAAACCCGCTGCCGCCACATGGGCTACTCTTCTCGATAAGCAGCTAGGGGTATTTTATATGCACCGTCCCACAGACAGCACATACCACGACCTTTCATGAACCAGTTGTGGACCATTGATTGAAACGGAAAATAGCCCAAACGGAAAATGAGTCTACTGAGGAGGATCGACCCGACGAGCGACCAGTTCACAGGCGGACACTTTACCGTTTGAGCTACATCCCGCTCCCTTAGTGTTTTCAACTGGCCTTGACTAAATATGATAATGCCCCTTTAATTTTTTAAACTATTTTCCAGCGCATTCTGTTACAACAGTCTTAAACAACAATTACTGCACTTGAATAGAAATTCAAAGTATTTCAGACACACGTATTATCGCGAATTGAAACCAAACGAAGCAAAAACGTCAAAATGCGTTCGAACGACCAAAAGTCGCCAGTGTGCAATAAATGTATAGACAAGAGCAAGCCGTTTCGATTGTACTGGGATAAGGGGCTAATCTTTGGCTGTGTTAGTCAACAAACCAGCACTATTTATTGGCGATCGTTTGACATAAAACAGGCAATTTGACAGGTATTTCACGCCTGCCCGTACCGCGAGATGCGCCCAACATTCGTTATAGTCAACCAAGTGTAGAGATACCGTTTTGACATAACGTATTATGGTACGGATCACCTGATTTTTAACAACGGATAATGATAATGTCTTCGTTTTGTGCGACATTATAATTTTTAAATTGTTCTATTTAAATTTTAACTGTAATATTATAGTCGACCTGGAAACGTATCCTACCTCCCCATGTAAACCCAAACAAAGGTTTTTATGTTTTATCTTTGATTTTTAAATGTGTGTGTCTGCCACTTAACAGGGATGTTTTTCTTTACTCTGTAGTTAAACATGAATAGTTAAAATTTGTAAAGAATAGGTATTTTTAAATAGTTGAAGCACTTTTAATTTATAAATGCCAACTGCAATCTGGACGTAGAGGGATGGAGCTGATGGGCTTCCTGGAGTGGAGGTGTGGGTGGGAGGAGCTGGGGGTGGCGCGGTGAGGCATGCCCCTCGTGATTTTTTTTCTCTTTTTCTTTGGAAAATCCAAGGTTTCTGAAATGCCTTTCCGGCTAAAACCTTCAAACTATAATAGACCCACTGTGTACGTCGGTATATTTGTGTTAAGATCGCATCAATACATATACATAAAGAGAACTACTTGAAAAGAGTAGGCATTTTAATTTCAATTTTTTTAAAGAAAAAAAGTGGGGGCATAATTATATAAGCATCCATCCTGTCAAAAAATGGGGAGTGTCCCCCGGGATTTACACCGCAGTATCCAATTATCTTCTTCTTCTTTAATTGTTGTTTTTTTATTTTATTTATTTATTTATTAGATGTTTTTCTTTAATCTAATGTATTTTGAAGTTAAATACTTTAGGAGGATTGCCACAGTGTATAACTATGATGCTGCTCCTTTAACCTTCGATATACACAGTTATATAAACTAGTATAACTCAAATGTCTTGCAGCTCACCACCCACACACTAGAACATAAGGTGTGAATCGAGGAGTTAACAGAGAAATATACCCTACCTTAAAAACGTGTAATGTGGTTAGGTTTAAAATTGGTGGCAGTCGTCATGAACAAGAACTCACTAATTAACATTTGTATTTTTAATTCTTCATACCTGTAAACAAAGAAAGATAAATACTATTATCTTGACTCCATGTAAAATTCTTTAATCCCTTTGGTTGTTTGCCGTTTGACAAAACCCTTATTCCTCGGTGGGCAGAGCCAATTTTTCTTATATCCTGTCTGTAATTTTCAACAATTTTACTACTATTCTAATCATGTTAAAAACAAAATTAATAATCAGTTTAGTATAATATAGAATTAATTTACTCCATTGTTTGTTTGTTTTTTTGTTTTTTTAAATTGGCTTTTAATTGACATATGTTTCAGACAATTTTACGTTACAAACATTTGCAGTTAAAAATCGATGGAACTTTATTTCGTTGCTGTCAACTGACTTCTTTCGCGTCCACGTAGTACAGATTTGTTAATAAATTGTTAATCGTTATTCTCTAGCGTTAATGTGATTAATTAACTATATAGTTTAACATGTTGACAAGATACATTCGTTGTAGAAACATCTCTCGGTGTAAACGATGTCCAATAGCCATTGATCAGATAAAAATCAATGTGCTCTAGAGGCGTCGTTAAAGAAAACAAACTTTACTTTATTCTTTATTTTTATGTACGCTCTGCGGTCTCGGGGTAATATGTAAAAAACCCAGTTATGTCCATTTCTGCAGTTTTGGCCCACTTGGAATCAATACAGAATCTTGGCCATGTCATTTTGAATATTGAGAGTAGACTAAATAAAAAAAATCTTTATTATTGCTTTTTCTAAAAAGTACCATTTTGAACATAACTGTTTTTTTGCAGTCAGACATCGAATTACATTTGCGACTCACCCTCTTCCTGCTACCCACCCCTTTCAGCAAAGATGTGGTGAGTCACACTGTCTTGAAGCAATTTTACAAATTAAACATCTATAACAAATTTCTACTACATCCGACGGCTTCTCCAACCACAATTTGCGCTGACCGTTTAAACATACTTTACAGTACCTGCGCTAGAGCCATCATTAAACAACTTATTTTCCTACTTTGTGAAGGTTCAAGTACGTCGCCCTAGGCACGAAGCTAAGGGGGAAAAAAACCTTTCAAATGCATTTACCCACTGCCATGATAACACATGCCATATCCTTTGATATATAGCGCCTGTGTTAAAGTGGCATGTACACATTTATTTGTTGTTTGTAGTTTATAAAATACTTAATGAAAATTACAGCCACGTACAATCATGTTTATCACGATTTTTCAGTCTGTTTTTTCTAACAAGCGATATAGACGTTCCTGGAATGTAGTGGCGCGTTATGACTTACCGGAAGTACGTTTTAGAAAATGCGGGTCTTATCAACGGCACGCGCGCCTGTAATTCAGGGAGTCTGGTCGTAATGAACTCGAGATAGACTGAGAAATGCCAGATTGAAGTCGGTGTTATACTGACGAGACTACACTGAGAAACTAGAATATCAAAGTGAAAACTAAATTTATATCTATGGCTTGACAATATGGCCGTTTATAGGAAAGATACAAGTTTATTAAAATTGTTGTATTTGTATTTTTGATTAGTAAAATATGTTATAAGACGGGAAGGATAGATTCCAGTTTTAATGTTCTATGATTAAACAACGTTTTACGAGTGTGTTGTTGTTTTTGTTTTGTTTGTTTTTGTTGTGTTTTTTCCACACCAATTAAACCTTTTATCAAGCAACCATTTGGCTGTCTTGAAATTAACCAGCTCATAGACAATGTGGGTGCTCTCCACGAATATCCACCCCTGAAAATTACCACGACAATCGGCAATGCCGTGGAGATAGCCGCGCTGGTTTTCATTCACTGCGGCACTTTTTTTTTGTCGCGGACTAATTTGTTTCAAGATGTATTTTGTTCTTATCATTAAAAATAAAGTATACTTTATGCTAAAATTTGCTGTGGAAAATGCATTGGACACCATTTCCCCACAGCATTTATTTTGATTGGACATTTTCTTAATTGCAGGAGTTGAATAATTATAACGTCCTGATTACGTCATTGTCTGTTTAACCAAGTCACAAAAACCATGCGTTTGGCAATTAATTAAACAAGGTACTGGGGTGTCGTAAAATGTCCTTTGTTTCCAACGTGACGTCACCATTGGATCTTAATAACTGTGACGTCGTTAAACATTGTTTTCCTCTCTTTTCTCTTCAAGAGAAATTATTCTGGGTGTATTTTCGATGTGCTGGATTGTCGTTCAACCAAAAATCGTTTTTTTTTTTCTTTCTTTTAAAGTACAGTTTTGAAAAGGTTTGAATGATTCAGAGAAAGCGGGACGTGATCGTTGAATTTATGATTTGGCTCGTCAACCAGTTCTGTGAGTTTGGCACTTCTGACATGTTTATCAGTCTGTTACAGTGTTATGTTTATTCCACGTTATCTCGCGAATAGTATTGATACCCCACAAATGTAGACGTTACCCTTTCGCCTATGTTACACGCAGAATTAATGTATGCGTGAAATCGTAGCCAATTAGCACACCTCTCAGGTGCCCAGGTCAAGGCTGGTAGATACCGAGTTCGAATCGGAGCAGAGATGTAATTTATAATTCTTGTGTCAGTGCCAATTGGAATTACGCAGCTTGAGTGAACTCAGGGACAGAAGAAAACAACTAAACTCTGAAACAGAAGGAATTATTTATTTAAAGACACACCAGCACATCACAATCATCATCATCATCTGTATCATCATCATCTGTATCATCATCATCTGCATCATCATCATCTGTATCATCATCATCATCATCATCATCATCTGTATCATCATCATCTGTATCATCATCATCTGTATCATCATCATCTGCATCATTATAACAATCATCACCACCCATATCATCATCATTTGCTTCATCATCTGCATTAGCATCATCATTTGCATCATCATCAGCATCACCATCATCACCACCCCAAATATCATAACCATCATTGCCATCACCATCTGCATGCTTATGACCATCATTATCACCGACATCATCACCTCCCCTACCATCATCACCTTTTTCATCATCATCACAATCATCGCTGTCGTCATCATCATTTTAGATAGCTTTATTTTCTTACCAATAGCGTCATCTACTAATATTATCTTTTATGTGGTTAAAACCTAGATTATCAATCACACGATAGCTAGGTTCAGTATCTCAAAGTAAAGTAAAGTTTCTTTTATTTAACGACGCCTCTAGACAACATTGATTTTTATCTTATAATCGGTTATTGGACGCCAATCATATGGTCATACTGACATTTATTTTGAGGAAACCCGCTGCCGCCACATAGGCTAAACTTTCCGATAAGCAGCAAGGGGTATTTTACATGCACCGTCCAACAGACAGGATAGCACATACCACGGCCTTTGATGAACCAGTTGTTGACCACTGGTTGGAAAGAAAAATAGCCCAAACTGCAATTGGGTCTACTGAGAAAGATCGATCCGATGACCGACCACTTCATTAGCGGACACGCTACTGTTTGACCTACATATCTCTCCGTACAGTATCGCAATTCCTAAATACAAAATAGCTCACTTCTTCCCCCGAATTTGCCATGCCGCACTTTATTCAACATGGTATTTACTTCGCGGAATGTTCATTTGTTTCCCAGTATTTAGCAGTACCGGAAGTGTCGTGTCTATGCGCAGATGCTACAATGGGGGCACTTCCTGTTCACTCGGAATATTTATTGACGATTAGAAATAGAAAAAAAATTGATATAAAAACGTTGATGCGTGCCAATAATTATCAAAACATCAATTACAGAAATTTTCTATTCCGTGTTTGCCCTCCTATTCAGCTATATTTAGAAGTACCGGAAGTGGCGTGATGCTACAATGGCGGCACTTCCTGTTCTGTCGGAATATTTATTGACTGGATTAGAAATAGAAAAAAAAAATTGATATAAAAAAACTTGATGCATGCCAATATGTTCAAAACATCAATTAGAGACATTTTGTTCGGTGTTTGCCCTCTTACTGAGCAATCTCAAACAAACATGCTATAGAATGCTTTTTGCAAAGAAATGAACTAAAATTAGACAAAAAGACAACTTTAATCATTAAATGGAATAGATCGGTATTTATGGGTATTATTTAGATTTTTTTCTATTATCGATTATTAAGGGCGCAAATACCAACATTATGTGCATTCATAATGGCTATGTCTATTTATGTCTATTTTTGATATATCTTAACCCTAAAGTGTTAATTATTTTTGACCATACCATACCATAAAGATGGTGGAAAAAAGTGTGTCAAAATTTTGTACCCTCACTCTTAATAAGTCTCAGAGGATAATAATTCTGCAGCTCGCCGTGACCAGTATACCTCAAAAATGCATTTTGGATCTTGGATTATATGTATGATTGAAATCGACTGTGGAAAAAAGTGTGTCAAAATTTAGTACCGCCACCATGAATAGTCTCAGAGGATAATATTCAGTAGAAAAAATACATAGAAACCTTTTGCAGTTAGCAATGACTAGTATACCTCAAAAATGCATTTTGGATCTTGGACTAAATGTATGATTATACTTTACTATGGAAAAAAGCGTATCAGAATGTTGTACCACCACCCTGAACAGTCTCAAAGGATAATATTCTGTATAAAAGCATTTTAGATATTGGACTATATGTATGGAAACAAATGTGTCAGAATGTTGTACACCCACCATGAATAGTCTCAGAGGATAATATTCTGTAGAAAAAATACATAGAAACCTTTTGCAGTTGGCAATGACTAGTATACATCAAAAATGCATTTTGGATCTTGGACTATATGTATGATTATACTCTACTATGGAAAAAAGTGTATCAGAACGTTGTACCACCATCCTGAACAGTCTCAAAGGATAATATTCTGTAGAAAAGCATTTTAGATCTTGGACTATATGTATGATTATACCCTACTGTGGAAAAATGTGTGTCAGAATGTTGTACCCCCACCATGAATAATTTCAGGGGATAATAGTATGTAGAAAAATGCATAAAAACCTTTTGCAGCTCGCCATGACTAGTATACCTCAAAAATGCATTTTGGATCTTGGACTATATGTATGATTTTACTTTACTGTGGAAAAAAAAGTGTGTCAGAATGTTGTACCCCCACCATGAATAGTCTCAGTGGATAATATTATGTAGATAAATGCATAGAAATCTTCTGCAGCTCGCCGTGACCCGTATACCTAAAAAGTGCATTTTGAATCGTGGACTATTTGTATGATTGTACTCTACTGTATCTGATCAAACACTGCATCCGACTTTCTTCCCTTTTTCTCATCCGCCTGATGTGACACTTGGGAAATTGTGCCGTAAAGTGGTCGAGCTGTGAACAATGAAGGACTAGAAATCCTCGTTTTGCATTGATATATCTCATAGTTACGTGTTCTCCAGAGAATTTGTGTAATCGATAATCTGCCAAACGAATTAATTCAATTATCACTTTATTAGCGCGCAAGTCGAACCCATTACGACTATACACTACATGACAACAGTTTGGAATACGGCATGTCGTTAACAAGCCTGGATCCCATTTCTGACAAAATGGCTTTGATTGATTGGCTGATTGTGGGAAGAACGTGCGGGGAACGTGCCGTTATGGTACAGCGCCCTCTAGGACTGGCGCCTGCCGTATTGACGTCTTTATTTGCCGAGTTGGGATTTCGAGGTACGCGGTTTCTATTTTCGGTTTAGTTGATAAACACGAAATTCAGATCGTGTGCGGAAGGAAGGTGTAATTAAGAATTAGGAATGGTCGTGGAAGCCTATTAAAGCGGCAGTTTCATTTTATTAGTGGGTTTGTTTGATTTGAAGCTGGGGTGATATAGATAAGCTGTGGTGATAGAGATAACACGTGGTTGCCCCAATAAGGACAAATAGTAAATAAATTAGTGTCCTTTTCTTTTCAACAAATAATAATGATGGTAATAATAATAATGATGACGAAGACAACAACAAGAATAACAGCAACAATAATAATAATAACAACAGAAATACATGTATATTCATACTTACATACATACATACAGACAGACAGACAGACAGACAGACATACATACATACATACAGACAGACAGACAGACAGACAGACAGACAGACAGACAGACAGACAGACAGACCCTGCTATTACAAAGATACGGCTCAATAAAACATCTTTCTTATGATTTACTCTCAGCCAATTTGCCGTTTCGTTATTAATAGCGGAATTAATCTAGTTAATTTGTATATTCAAACCACACACGAGAATGTTTTCTTTGCACACAGAGTAAACAGCAACATATGTCAAACATCTGCTAACTAACATAGGAAAACTCCGTTAACTATATACACCTGTTCTAACCAGGTGGGGTACTTCATTATTTTGTATTTATATCGTAATACGGAATCTGTCAGGCTTGTAACTTTAATGATCTGTAATAATTGTTCATTATATGCCTCTGATTTTTATATCTGAATCAAACTTTGGAAATGTTATTATTTTTTTTGTGAGCTTCTATGATCCAGCGATAGAATATCGGACTCTCAAGTTGATGACAGTGGCTCAAAACCCGTTGAAGGCTAGCTCACACTTGACTATGAGTCAAAATAACCAAATGCTTGACATACAATAACCGATGATTAATAAAATCAATGTGCTCTAGTGATGTCGTTAAACAAAAATATAAATAAAACACCTTACATTTTGTTATATTCAAAGTTGATTTGCATATGTTCAACACATGTGCAAATACACATCATTAAAGAAATGTGTGCCTAAACATAATATGTTAAAATATGTGTTTCTAAATAAGGTATGTGTTAAACTAATGTATGTCACCTAAATGTTATTAAATATGTGTGTCTGAACGTGTTAGACGAAAAAGAACTCAACAGAAGAATTCGTTAATTTATTTTGCTTATAAAATGTCCAATGTACATTTGTTGTTTTTGTTCTTATTATATTTTTTTTTTTTTATTATTATTATTATTATTGATAATTTCGTCGTGAATCGTAAATTAGAATTTTATTTATATCATTAAAGTGATTATCAGTTTCATTATTATTATTATTATTATTATCACTATTATTATTATTATTATTTTCATCGTGAATCCTGAATTAAAATTTTATTTATAATCAATATATCTTTAAAACTATTGTCAGTTTCAAATCTTATCATTACCGTACATATAATAAAGTTGACAGAACAGATCTGTGATATTATATTTCAGTTAACACACTATTTGTCGACTGGATTTTTAATTAATTAAACAAGGATACACTTCACAAACTTGATATTATTTTAAACTATACAGCCTTATATGGAAAGGAATGTTTATTTAACAACCCCTAGTCACATTGTTTATTTAACAACATCCTATTACATTGTTTAACAACACCCTGTCACATTGTTTATTTAACAACACCTTGTCACATTGTTTATTTAGATTATTAGAAATGGAACATAAGGCATTTGCAACTCATAATCTTCAGAGGAAACCCGTCACCGTCACATAGGTTACGCTTTTTTATTAGCGGCAATGGATCCTTTATAAGCGCTTTCTCACTGACGGCATTTATAACACCTTATTTTTTATTTATTTTTTATTATTATTTTTTTTATTATTATTATTATTTTATTTTTTTTGACAGAATTAAAATTACAACGGATGCTTCATATTAAATTTAAGAACTGTTTAATTTACTTTTGAATGTGAATATTTGTAGTATTTTAATCTAAAGATTGTATGCGATTGATAAGGGGCATATATTGCAGTTATGGCCACATATATATTAATAAAGACACGCTTAAAATTAACGTTGATTTTGTATCCATGTAATCAATAGTCGTTTATTTTATAAAAGCAGACGACATTTATGGCAGAAATTCTGTGATTAGATAACCACACCATTACAGTACAGTCTGTACAGTAATATCACAAGCTGCGCATATGTTTGCTGCCAATGGAACATTATTGTTACTAACCCATTGTATAACCGTATGCAATATTTCAACATGCATACTTTCTTTTGGGTGGAATATATGTTTAATGTTTACAAATCTTTAAGTGCTTTGTTTTGAATTATTTATCTGTTAAACAACCGTCCGTGGCTTTTTTTTTTTTTTTTTTTTAGCGTAACGCTACATTAAAATCAGTGAACCCATTGACACTTCGTGTCATGTATTGCTACGCGCACGTGCTCAGCTTCGGTTAAAAGAAGCAGGAAGCCTCGGTCTGCTTCTCTCTGGATCGCGCCATCTGGTGGCAATGTGTTGCCATGTCAATACTAATATAAAATCCACATTTTTCCGAAATTCTAATCAGAAACAGAATAAACAGGCTCTATTAATTTATTCCGCATTTCCATGTTTTGCTCCGCTAATTTACGACATCCTTTTTATTCGCAACACGTTTAGAATATGTTTGGCTAAACATTAAATTCTGTTTGAATCACTGTTTCGTGGGTAAATCTCTTTTGCTAACGATTTTTTTATTTTTATTTTTTTATTTTTTATTTTTTTGTAACGACTACTGTATTATTTAAATGTTAATGTTTAATTTATAATGATGTTTTCCTTTTTATGGTTTACATTTTCTTCTTTTTTTCTTTTTATTTATTTCTTTATTTGTTTATTTCTTTCTTTAATTTAATTTTTTATTTAATTTATTTATTTAATTTATATATATATTTTTTTTTTTTGTGGGTTTTTTATTTATTTATTTATTATTATTTGAATATTTTTATCATGGTGATATTTATTATAATGTTTCTATTGTGCATTGTGAAAAATATTGTAAATCAGCCATATTTAAATAATTAATTTATATATTTATTTATTATTATTTTATAACAGTTATTTATGTCAAATATGTCAGCATTTAGTTCATATGATTGTTTTATGCCTGTTCGTTTACAATTAGATGTATATTTACTTATTTATTTTGTAACTGCTATTTATTATTTATTGTAAATATATGATTTAGTTTAAATGGTTGTTTCTAGTGTTTTTTATTGTGTGTGTTTCTATTTTATGAAAATCCAATGTCACTCTTTCCTTGTGAATGATGCACCCTCAGTATACATTTATTTTATTTTATTTTATTTATTATTATTTTAATAATAATAATAATTTTTAAATTTATTTGTTCGAAAACAAAGCAGTATTTTTCCTACCACAAGTTAGATCGATCGCCTTCACCGAACTTAGCTGAACTATTTCTTGCTTCAGACAATGGTCCACAATTGCTGTAACAAAGACCGTGGTACTTATTTTCCTAACTACGGGAAAGTGCATATAAAACATTACCTTGCTATTAATCGAAAAGAATAGCCTACGTATGACAGTAATTTATGTTTAACGCCAAATAACGGCTGCATAAATAATGCAAGGGAATCGTTAAACAATCTTTTCTTTATAGTTTGACGTCATTATTACGTCATAATAAAATTGACGTCATTAAACAATGCTTTCTTTTCCTTTTGTCCTTCCACAATAAATCTTGCACAGTTACTTTCTCTTCCTTTGGTGCATGTTGATGTTTCAAATTATGTTTCTTAGGTTACATCTGAACTATAAGGCTATAAACTGTGGTTTGGCTTCTCTATATTGACAATTCTATAATGTCATAAAAAAAAAGTAGGTTAATCATTCAAATTAACAGTATACTATTGAATATTGAGCGAAAGAAGGCCACAGAGATGGGTTTTTTTCAAAATTGATGATGCAGACGTCACTTGGAGTTTTATCGTTGCCGTGGCAACACGTCACAGAGTGAAGAATCAACCATAGTAAATACAAAATGTTGATTGTGTATGGTGTTGCTTCCTTTTAAGAATAGTATCAATGTTTACTCTGGTCAGCATGTTCACCAGATGTGAATCCCATTGATATATGATTTTAAGCGACGTACAGACAACTGCAATGTCACATACATGCAGCTCTTCATTTTTGATAAAGCTGTAGATCATACCTACTCCATCTGACAGTTACGGTCCTCACTTGTTTATTTTTGTTTCCTATAAGAAGTTCATAATTGAATTGATATTTTGCATATTTTTAGTGTATACATGCACGGTAAATAGGCGGTCCTACATACACATCGCCCGTTTCTAAAAGAGTAAACATCCCTCTGTATTGTAAACGCAATCTGTATTGTTAGTAAAAACATAGGCGGATCCAGGGGGGGATGGAGTCAGAGGATTGGAATTCACACCTCGGCACCAGTTTTTATGTTTTTCAATTATAATTTCGTCATAATTAACGTAAAGGCAAAGGTGTTACAGGTGGCCGTTGCCATAAACATGGAATCTAGCAATTTCACATATACACACACATACACTGACAGTTTATCACACACACACAAACACACAAAAACACATACACACACACACATACACACACACAAACATATACACAAGCAGCAAGGGATCTTTTATAATTATTATAGACTATTCCACAAACAGGAGAGTAAAAACCACAACTATCGATAAACCAGTTGTGGACCACTGATCGGTGTTAGTGGTGTATCCATTGAGCGTTGCATAGCACTCACTCGGGCTACAGTGGTTAAAAATAACATACCTTGATTGAGATTTGATCCCAGTACCAACCAGCCGAGAGTCCGATAGCGTAACCACTGAACCACCAAGGTCCGTTATTTGGGGACGTAATACAATTAATAATAATATAAATCAAATAAAGTATGAATGCAGTGAATAAAACTGTCATTACATACCAGCCAATGAAAAAAAAAAAAAAACTGCCCCGACTGGGTTTTGAAACCGGTATCTACAGACTTGTAGTGAAGTAAAGTTTGTTTTATTTAACGACGCCTCTAGAGCACATTGATTTTCATCTTATCATCAGCTACTGGACGTCAAACATATAGTCATTAAGAAAGATTTATTAAGAGGAAACCCGCTGACGCCACATAAGCTACCCTTTTCGATAAGCAGCAAGGGGTATTTTTATATGCACTGTTCCACAGACAAGACCGCACATACCACGACCTTTTATGAACCAGTTGTGGAACGGTTGGAACGGAAAATAGCTCATCCTGCAAATGGGTCCACTAAGAAGGATCGATCCGACGACTGACCGGCTCACAGGTGGACACGCTACGGGCTTGAACTCGATGACCTATCCACTTTGTCAGGAGGTTTAATGTTGCTCTCAGGGGGTCAATGGGTCAGAAAGAAAAGCAAATTATATTACGTTTTGGTGGTCACAGAATTTGCACAGTAATTAGCCATTGTGAATGTGGTAAATGTTTTGTCCTGGTGCTAAGAATGTGAGGGTCTCACACACCACAATGAATACACACGTTATTTGTCAGTGTTTGTTTAGGGATTAAAGTCAAAAGATAAAGGGAATACCGACAATATTTTGCTATAGATATCCTGGCAAATTTTTTAACGGTGACGCAGTGGTTACGGTATTGGACTCGTGGGTAGGTACTGGGATCGAATCTCACTCAAGGCATTTGATTTTTTATCTCTGTGTCGGCTCCAACTCAGTGAGTGCTCCGCAAGGCTCAGTGGGTAGGTGTATACCACTTACACCGACCAGTGGTCCACAACTGGTTTATAAAAGGCCGTGGTATGTGCTATCCTGTCTGTGGGATTGTGCTTATAAAAGATCCCTTGCTGTTTATCGATAAGTGTAGCCGCATCAGAGTGGCGGCAGCGGGTTTCGTCTCTGCCACTAATACTGACCTCTGTCCTGTACAGAAACCACAGGAAGTTGAGTTGAGTGCCCAACCTGTAATATCAGTAATCAGCAACTCAGGCACGGATGCAGGAGTTCGTAAATGGAGGGTTCAAATGTGATGGGTGATGGATTAATTTTTACGTCCTTCCATTCGGAAAGGGTAAAAAATAAAAATAAAAAAAAAATAAAAAAAAAAACACCAGAAAAGTGAGAAAAATTAGAATATTGCTATTGCAACTTATGTTATGAGTCGTGTTTAAACGTCACGTACATATTTTGAACAATTAAACGCATGTCAAAAAATAATAATAAAATTATTTAATTAAAATAATAATAAATAAATAAATAAAATTATATAATAATAATATTTATAATAATAGTAATGATGATGATTATGATGATACTACTACTAATAATAATAATTATACTAACATAAAATAATAATGATAATAATAACATCTTTTTCGTACGAAAGATGGGCTGTAGGGCCAACCATTTTAACTCTGAGAGAGGTCACTGGTGCGGGTAGTTAGTAGAGTCAAAAATTGTTACTTGAAACTTATTTGAGAATAATAATAATAATGATAATAAGAATTATTATTATTATTATATAACAATAATTATAATAATAACAATTTAAAAATGTTGGTTAAATGATTGGGAGATGACAATTACCTCTCCCCTACCCTCTTTACCTATAGCACTTACAACCCCGCCCCTCAGACTTATCTCATACGGTAGTATATATTAACTGTTATAAATATATTTGTCTTACCTTCGCCCATAATAGCACGTGTGTCGTTTACACTCTCCAGCGTCTACAAATCGATAACGCCTCTGTAGCGAAAACACATATTATATATTATGCTTTATGCAAAGCAATAAAGTGATGACGACATTACTTGCTTGTTTATTGGGTCAGGGTCGTTTAGGTTGCACCACACTAAATAAAACAGATCCGAGTCATAATGAAACGCGCATAGTCATATTATATAAGGAGAAACGGCTGCAGCAATATTATTATTATCAAAAAAAAAATTAATGGAATAGGCACAAGTTTTCCAACTTACTTGGCCTTCTCCATAGCATACATACATCATAGACGACAGTGAAGTATTACATATTTATTTAGGAAAGAAAGAAAGAAAGAAAGAAAGAACGATACTTACTATAAGTCACAAATTATTATGACAAATACATTTTAAATTGAGTTGTGCATCAGGTGCTATTAATGTTTTTTGTTCTGTGACATTTAGATGTATAATATAAAAATAATATTATAAATATATATATACATGTGTATATCAATATCGGTTCATGAAAACAATTTAAAAGCTGTTTTGGGGTTTTCTTATTTTCGTGCTTATATCTAATTAAGATAAAATCGCACATAAATCGGCTTTCTATACTATCTGTTCAAGACAGAGGTAAGTGTTGTTAGTAGAGACGAAACCCGCTACCGCCAAACTAATGTTGCTACTCTTATCGATAAGCAACAAGGGATTTGTTATATTCACTATCCCACTGACAGGATAGCACATATCACGAATTTTGATAAACCAGCTATGGACCACTGGTCGGAACAAGTGGTATACATCTACCCACTGCGCCGTGTGGAAGCAATCATTGGGTTATAGTCTGAACTGAGATTAAAAATAACCTGCCTTGACTGAGATTTGAACACGATAACTACCAGCTGAGAATCCGATAGCTTAACCACTGCACCATGGTTGGATGGGGGTCGATATTTTGAAACCAAATTACTGTTTATTTATGATTCACACACCCAACCCCCCAACCCCCCGCTCCCCCCTCCCCACACCCCCTACCCGTCTTTCTTTTTTGGCCAGTTTTAATTTCGCGTATAGATTCGCGGTTTG
Organism: Symmetromphalus regularis; assembly: GCA_032355785.1. Lineage (NCBI taxonomy): Eukaryota > Metazoa > Mollusca > Gastropoda > Neomphalida > Neomphalidae > Symmetromphalus > Symmetromphalus regularis. The sequence continues at coordinate 70 of JAULBS010090763.1, read as the reverse complement.
GCGAAGCACTTTTTATACATACATAATAATTAGCCCCTCCACTTTGAAAATACCCCCTCCTCCCTGCCCC
>JAULBS010090752.1:0-17451 GCA_032355785.1 Symmetromphalus regularis | reverse complement strand
CTAGTGTAGGCTATTCACTTTAATGTACACATTTATATACAGCTCCAGGATGTACATCTTAAATGTCCTCAAAACTGCTTTAAAATAATGGTTTTAATTATATAATTTTAAACAAGTTTTATACATATAATTACCATATATATAAATAACCCCAATTGGTGTTTTTTTTTTATTCAAGATACCTAGTTGCTAATGAAAAGAGAATTTATTTATTTTTTAATTATTTTATTTCATGAAGACCTGGATTCGTTATTTCTTTGGACTTTGCCACTCATATATATATATATACATATATATAGGTATCAATTTTCAGGCATGGTAATTGTACACCCATTGACATATACACATGCCAGTAAAGTCTACAGTACGCCCCAAGGTACATCCCATACTCCCCAAGGCTTCGAGAAATGTTTTTTTTTTTTTTTAATGATACCACTAGAGCACATTGATTTATTAATCATCAGTTATTGATTATCAAACATTTGATAATATTGACATGTAGTCAAGTGTGGGCCAACCTCTAAAGGGTTTTGAACAACTGTCATCTGCTTAAGAGTCTGACGTTCTACCGCTGGACCACAGAGAGAAAATGTGTCAATGTAGGTACGAATGGAAACAGTTTTCTCAATTTCTGTGCAATGAGAAGCAACAAACTGGCCTCCAAAATACCCAAATTAATTTTCAGACTTGGGACTTCACCTTCCGTGAACCCATATCCCTCAACTCTGTCGGGGCCTTGGCATCCCTTTGATTACCCCCAGCCACGTTTTCCAATTCCCATGCCTGTTTTCAGATACCTCCATTGCAACATCATGGATTCTCTCTTGTCTTTATTAATTAACCAAGGTTTAATTATATAATAGTTACAACATTATTATTAGTCTTAGTAGTATTTTAATGTTAATTTGTTATTAATATTTTGTACCATGCAAAATAAATAAAAGCAATATTAAGTACATGTGTATACAAAATTATACACGTGTATGTCATTAAGGTTAAATAAAAAAAATTAATATAATTTTTTTTTTAATATATTAGTGTATTGTTAATGATTTGTACCCTGCAAAATAAAAAAGACATGGATTTTATATAATATGAATTTCATTTCATTAAAGTTAAATAACTGGTCAAAGTTAAATATATGTTGGTTTGTATCCAGAATTTTTTTTAATCTCAGTCTTAATGTACCTACTTAGATGTTAGATGTATGTCAGTATGGTGTTTTCCTATCGGTGTAGGTTTGTTATGAAAAGTGGTGTACCCAGCAGCAGCCATATGGCAGGCGGTATATTGCCAGCAGCTGCCATATGGCTGGCGATACACTGCACACATCCCACATCCCTGCCTGCTGTACAGTGTAACACAACACCAGCTCTTTGATACAACCAGCCCTGTGTGTTCAGAGAGCTACACCCCAAAATTGTTTTCATGTGGCAACGGAAATACTCGCATGTATACACAACTTTTATCACGCTCAACCAAATGTTTGTTCCACTTTTTTTGTCCTATTATAATTACATACAATCCTTCCTGCAATGTAGCACTTCACCTGTTAAAAGTAAAGTTTGTTATATTTAACGATGCCTCTAGAGCACATTGATTTTCATTTCATCATTGGCTATTGGACGTCAATCATATGGTAATTCTGGCATATGTTTAGAGGAAACCCACTGCCACCACATAGGCTACTCTTTCCAATAAGCAGCAAGAGATCTTTTATATGCACTGTTCTAAAGACTGCACCACCTCACCTGCTGGATGTAGGTGGTAGGGTTTTTAATTACTAGTAACTAGTAATTACGTTAGTATAATAGTAAGTTAGGTATTTGCAACAATAAAAAAAATAAAAAATAAAATGTACATAATGCGCACTATTTCCAGTGGTAGAATTAACTACTTCCACTTGTCAGGGATGAATTGGGGTTTAGGTGAGTAGTTTAAAAAAGTTGAAAATAAATTTTCTATGTTTTGTAATAAAACAGAATAGCCCATAACAAGTCTACTACCTAGGATTGACAGATTTGGTAAACTGATTACATTGTGCATGCTCTGTTAAATAAGCTTGAATCCCTGATTGAAAGATGTGATGCCGAAAATATATATCTGGGTTTTTTTAAGGAGAGACAGACAGACAGGCTTAATCTGTCCAGAAATAATAACTCCCTAATTTGGTGTTAAATATATACATTTACACAATGCTTGTGGTTATTTCTATTATAATCTATACAGTATAGACCCATCGTGTAATTTTTAGTTTGTTTGCAAGGATGTATGGCCATTCAACAAAAACAAGCATAACTGATGATATCACCAGCCAATGACATCATTATGAAATTCTTTACTTTGTGTATGGCATATTTGATTTAAAATATTTGCTACACTGATAACACGTGATATAATGCTGCTGATTTGAGTTTTATAAACATGTCGAACTTAATTTGTGTTATTGCAGGAACGAGTCCAAGCTAAAGATCCTCCAAATGTCTATTTGGACAAACTGAGGACGTACCTCGACCCACGGGCAACTCGCAGTTCTCGGGTGAGTGTTTCATGGTCTCAGATAGTGTTTTGTGCATGAGTATATTATGTAATTGTCCTACACTGTTGGTTTGTACAGTCAGTTGATTTTATCCAGTCTGTCATACATTGTTTGTCTGGTTCATTATTGCTATTTAGATCATGCAGTGTTTCATGCCCCTAGCTGCAACTTGGTTCATAAAACACATTTATTAGTAAATGTATTTTGTTGATGTTCATCGGATTGTCATTTTTAATTTGTAGCTACAAAGCAGATAAGATCGATAAAAATGTTTTTCTTATTTTTAGATACATGTAGGTAGTCATTTATTTTTATTTTTTATTATTGCCTGAATTTTATCATCCATCATGAAATAAACTTCAGAAAAATCTGTTTTATATATTTTATTCAAAGTTATATACATTTGTAAAAACATAAATATGTTTTCCAATTTTATCTTAAAAGTATTATGGATAAACTTTAAAATTAGGGTATATAATGTTACAGGAAATATAATTTTGGTATGTATCATGGTATAGCATGTGTGCATTGTTTAAAATATTAAGACTGTATCTTTTGATGATTTTCACAAACATTGATTGATGGACTAATACTGGCTGCTAACAGTCTTAATTGAATACCATTAAAATATGTCATTTTGATAACTCGGTCATCAATAGTTTTCTGAAAGGTGCTGTCAATCACGAAAAGAGCTTATAGCAATTCATACAGATTAGTCAGTGTCATCTCTCTAGAAACATTCTTAAAGTGTTACTATTAGCGTTTGTTAAAACAATGTCGGACAAATTATTTCATGAAGATCTGTTAGTTGTTCAGTATATGATACATTGTTTGGACACATTGTCATCTGTTACATTACAACCTTTTTTTTAATTTTAAACTGATAATCCGTCCACTCCATATAAATTATAATATAATTGCACGCACTCTCCTGATACTTGTCTGAAAATGTAAAGTGTTCAGTGTTTGTGCATTTGCCGTTTATCATTTCATTTTTATTTAATTATGAAAAAATGCAAAACTTCTCTTCTTATTTGAAATACCACACCTGGAATAATGTTGTTTCAAATCTTTTCTTGATTATTACATGATACATGGTTTGAAAACATTACATATCGCATAAGAAACTTTTAACATTCCATCCAGATAGTCATGGCATAATTTTATTTAGATGGCTGCACAAATAATTTTTTATTTTATTTATAACCCTTTAATGGGTAATAGGTTTTACATAAAATTATAAGTTTGAATCTTGTAATTCTAGATTCATAAAATGGTTGACCACATACGTTGAAACAATCGTGTTATGAAATTGGTGAACAGGAAAATGTGCAACATAAACATGCAACTTGCAAGTGTGCATCCAGCACACAAAAGAAAAATCTTTCCTGCAATTTGTGCAGTCCTGATAATGTTAGACTTAGAGAGGTTTTGCGTTAAAAAAAAAGATTCACTGTGTACACTGTTTATCAGTTAAAAGGGGAATAATTTATTTTAACTAATTGATGTTAATGCAACTGTTAAAAACTGTGATTATACATATTTCATTTGAAATGTATCCCAAGATGGTAGTTCTTAGTATTCAGAATTCCACATGTTAGTGCTCTTCAACATGTATGTGAGGCTTTTCCCAGATTGTTATCTTACACGTTGCTGTACCGTTCCAGTGACTCGCCCAGTCTCATGATAGATCTGTATGAACTGTGTTTTTTCATTCAGTTTTGGCATCTGTCAGTGGAATGAATTGTTCAAAAAAAAACCAAAAAACATTACAAATTGGTGCATTTGTTTTCTCTGCCATCATTAATTTTAACTTGAGAAAAAAAATTCGAGGTAAAAATATTTTTTGTTTAAATCGGCATTTTATTAAAATGAGTACATTTTGTTAGTCTTATGTAATGCACACGTGTTGTTTGAAATCCATTTTGTTTATTCAGCCTTCGAAATTCATAATACCAATTGACAGTCATGAGGTATAGTTGTTTTACGGAAGCAGTGTAATGCCGTTCCAAAAATATAAAGTGCTTATTTTCATGAAATTGACATCATAGTCTCATACCAAAATGATTTAGTCATGGCAATTAGGTTTTATGTCTGAATTTCAAGGGCTGATATATTTCAACAGGTACGCTATTTAATTACCTTTTTAGGACAAAACTGTAATATGATTACACTTACAGTTCATTATTCTCCTCTGAAATAAAGAAATCTATTTTTCTAATTAAGTTCATATATAATATAGAGTAATAACTTAATTAATTAATGTGATTAGTTAAGTTTGTATTAGTCTCCAAAGTTCTTACAGTAATACTTGTATTATTAGAACTGTAAGAATACTTAGTACCTTTTTATGTGATATTTGCTTGTTTATTGTTCCCTATAGTTACCTGTAGAAGGTGTAAACTTGTTTTATGTGTATTTCATTGTCCATTTCAGCAGCGAATGTGTATGGCGATACACAACATGGTAACATTTCCCCAGTGTACTGACAGTGTATGTCATTTTTATGAACAAAGTTCTATTTTCCAGTAAAACTGTCGCTTTAAGTGTAGTCCACAGAATCAGAGGGTGAATATTACTTGAACATTTTAAAACTATTTTAAATATGTCAATGGACCTCTTATTTAGAATTTTTTTATGAGTGACAATTGTTAACCAGTGTAAAATGATTAGCATTTGCTCATTCTTTGTATTAGAATTGTGTTGTTATCTCTGAAATTGGCATAGCAATTCACAAATCTATACTAAAAAGATTTTATCAGCTTTATTTTTTATTTATTACAGAAATATATTTCATATAATATTAAGTGTGATTGACATTTTTAGGGTGCATTTTGACAGTCTCTTCAACTACTTTTCTATGAAATGTGGTAAAAATTTCTAACTACTACATTTCTTTCCAAGTACTAGCAAGGTATCTTTGTCAAGCATTTTCTACAGACAGGACAGAACATACCCAATCCTCATAATTTGCAACAGCAATCATAGTGTCATCACAAAAATCTGTTACAAAATGGATAACGATGGCATTTTTGTCATCAGGTTTTTTTGATTATTATTTGTACTAAATTGATCTTGCAAGATGATCTGAATTTTGAAGGGGCATAGCACAGGATTTTTAAAACCAGTTACTAGCTTGAATGTGAAATAGCCCAATGGTCTCATTTAAGGGATCAGTCCAGTGATCACTGCTACTCTGACAAATTATCTACATCTGGTTACGACCCCTTCCTAATCAAGGACATTGTATGACTTCATCCTTCTCTATTACATTTGGTCAAATCACATTAAATGTCTGTGTTTTTAACATACGTGTAACTATTGAGAAATCTCACAATTCTGTGTACATATGTAACAGCTGTTCTTTGAGTTGAGAGAGTGTATTTAGCATTCAGACATAATATGAGACATTGGAAACAGGATCAGCTAATTTTCTCTCTTATTAGATCTCAACTTGAGCTGCCATATGCACTCCACTCAAAAGTGTTGTAAAGTTCTTGAACATATCATATTGCATCTACACATGTCACGTACATGTACATTGAAAAATATATAATATTCTTCATAGCACTGGTTGGTTGGTTGGGTTGTATTTATTTTTGTGCTTATATCCAATTAAGGTTCAAGCACGCTGTCTTGGGCATACATCTCAGCTTCCTGTGCTGCCTGTCCAGGACAGAGGTTAGTGTTAGTAGGAGAGACGAAACCCGCTGCCTGCACACTAATGAGGCTACTCTTATCGATAAGCAGCAAGTGATCTTTTATATGCACTGTCCCACAGACAGGATAGCACATACCATGGCCTTTGAAAAACCTGTTGTGGATCACTGGTTGCTTCGTAGCATTGACAAATTATCATTTAAAAAAACTAAACTTGTATTAATTAATGGTAAGCTACATGTATATTAAGATGTATATTAACTATTCACAAAACTGCAAGAGCTGGTTTATAGCTGAGCTTTTACAAAATAAACCAGTGCTTCTGGCAAAAATGTTATTTGGAATAAGCCATATTTATTGCTTACAAAATGCTCCTACATGTAACTGATAGACATTGAACTTTTGTTTTGGCTTTTATGTTATCTGACACTGGAATTAGCTGGGTTTATTACTGAAAATGAAGGGAAAAAAAGATCTGTACTGACAAATCTCAGCTAGAATTATCTATTGGTTTACAGGAAAGTAAATATTTCAAGGATGCATTTAAGATGTAGGTATTATCTAAGGGTGGGTTCAGAGGAGGCGAGTATACTCCAAACTCAGATCATCGTGCAATAGCAGTTTATAACAAATAATAACAAAGTAAATACCTGTTTAAAAAATGCTATTGTAGATAGTTTTATATCTGATTGCTGTTGAGAATTTGAACGACTTGGGAGTAATAGTCATGGATATCAATACATATTTGACTTAAATTCACTTGGTGAATCCCAAGTAGTACTAGCTAAAATATGAAAACTGTATACTCGTAATCGGCAGCGAACATGTTAAATTGACTTGTTATGCACCCTCCCCAATCCCACACCCCTTGGATCCACCTGTAGTCTAGACTGTCACAAATGATTTCAGATATTTGACACTTTGAATCTAGAAAATATAATGTATTTTTATCTTTATTATTTGTGTGTTCTAATTAAATTGTACAATAATGTTTTAGTATATTCACCCTTTGTTCTGTGGTTCCAGTCAGCATGTTTATGGCATGGGCAGAAAACATCAGGAAAATCTTTAAAATCTAAACATGTGCTTTTTATCCTTTTCGAGATTGTAATTTTTTTTTTCTCCTCTCCTTTGGCTTGAAGAATTTTAGTTGCTTTATTTGTGAGTGATATTTTGATACAAACCCATTCTGTGTGGTTTGATTATGAATGAATAACATATGAGACACCATTAGAATGCATCCGTAGAATCTTGACATCCAAATTCTATTACAGTTAGTTGTAAGCTTTGTGTGGCCTTCATGGTCAGTGAGCATACTGAAAGGGCGTATTGGATTTTAATAGGAATTCTGTGTTATTTTCATCTCGTGGTTGTTAGCAGCAGATTACAGCATGATGTATTGTCGGATTTAGTTAGTTATTAAAATTGGTTAGTTACACAAGTTGTGGAAATATGCTGCTGCTGAACCATATATAGTAACACTTTAGTGCAGGGATTTACCGGACTTGCAAAACCTGCGTAAAAAACACCCAAAATCAGAGACGCTGCATCCCATGGATCTTCTATAAAATATCAAAACTGTTTTGGTTATATAATCAACTCAGTCATGAATAAACAATAATGGGTGGGGTGGAGGGTATACTGGGACATTTTAATGCCATGAAAAAAGGAATATATTTATTCAATATTAAACACGTAAAAATTCAGACTGAATAAATATTTTTTTCTTAATGTGAAAAAAACCTGTTTTCTGCAACTCTTGACTAAATTATGGACCCTTAGATTTTAGGTTAGAACCCTCAGAAAAGAAACAGGTGTGTCCCAGGGACTCCTCTTTAGTGTCATGTTCATTGTTGCAGTCTCATGGTTGCATCATTGTTAAAGTTGGATTACCTTTCTTTTTATTTTTAAAATTTAATATGTGTTAAATGAATATTGTAGATCTTTATTATTAGTACATAGGTGCTGTTCATTGAATAAGAACCAGGGTTTTCATTTTGTTTTGGAGTAGCAGATTGAATTGTGAAAGTAACCAATGAGGATGGAGATCTAGGGGGCTGCCTTAGGCCCCCTTGTGGGTCCAGGGCGAAAAAAACACCAATCAGAAATTGGTTTTAACCAAAGATTTTAATCAGCACTCATTTCAGAATGACAACCCTGAAGAACAGTTAGAAAATTGGATATCTGATTACCTTAGTTAACATGGTCAGAGTTATTTCCCAACCACCAAAAAAAACAAAAAAACAAACAAACCCTATAATTTGTCATTGCAAAACCCCTGAACATGTTGGATGGCTGAGTACAAGACAAGACTTAGTGTAATTGAAACATAACTGACATGACTGTAGTTATTCTGATGATGGTTACTGCATATTGAGCTGTCATACCACGGATTGTGCTTTGATATATCATATACATCAGTATGGCTATACTAGAAGATGGGTAATCAGCGTAGCAAGCCAGATGTTTGTCTGATAAGCTATCTCTGATGTAATCTTTCTGCCATGTTGACATCTAGAAATCAAGGTGTTTCACACATGTCTATGTACAATCATCTTACCTGGTTTTCTCAGGTAATAGCATTTCACTGTGTATGTTGTGCCTTTACTGACCTTTACACATGGCCTCAACAGATGTACATGTATATATACAGAAATATGTTAAATATTTTTTTATTTCAATTCCACCAATAACTAAAAACCATAAAGTTTTTAAAAGAAACTGATTTTTTATAATAAATTTATTTTTTATTCGTAATATATATATTGAATTTGTTTTTACTATATTTACTATAAATAACTGACTGTGGTGACAGTGTTGTATTAGTTGCAAAAGTACCAGTGGGTAACAGTTCATCAAACATCCCATTTTTTGCCGTATGTGGTTATCTCCATTTACTCAAATTGTGGACTTAGAGAGTTTTGTGAAAACACTCTTCACTGAGCAAAAACAAAACCCTGTGTTTCCAGAGCACCTTAAGAAAATTATGTTAAATCTGCTTAATACCTTCCCCTGAACCCTAACATTGAATGTGACTTGTGATCCCTAATAGCTGATGTTTATATATTTATACGATATAATTAAACAAATATTAAATTAATGTGGATTGTGGAAATATTGTATAATAATAAGAATCAAATCAACTGTAAATTATTCAGGCGTATACATGTACATGCACAACATTTTGTTTATATTTACATGTGTATGTGTAGGAGTTGCTTGTTCTAGTTATGGGATGTAAACAGTAACACTATATTGCATAATGGGTTAACCGCCACTATTAGAAATAACATTCTTTCCTTTCCGGTCACTTGACTGAATTAAGTTTTGACAAAGCAAATGTGTGCCTGTAACTTCATATTTTTTTCTGAAGTGAGATAAAGCAGAATTTAATACCGAATTGAATACAAAATTTGATAAAATAAAGGAAAATAAATGTGCAGTATTTTCATATTTTAAATTATAAAAGTAGACAAGAAGGTTGTGTAAAGATTATAATCTTAATTATATCCACTAATACTTATCATTTCATTATGCCCAGTAATAAGTTATCTTGGTTGCTCAGTAAATACTTAATGCTAAGTATATTTAGTGCCAATACCTATACTTAAATCAAAATGACAGTTTAAATTGTAAAGAATTATTTGTTTAAAATGTATATTCCATTACAAATGTTTGAAAAATGTGAGTGTGAACCTTGCTTGGTAAAACATGTATATAACCTAAACAAAATTAATGTTCACTGAAACCCTACCTAGACAGCCTCACATTAAAAAACAGTTTTTTAAAGAATAGAATATTTTTTCTGTTTTATATACAAATTACTATGATATGAAGTCCACCCCAAACTAGTGCAGTGAGTATTTCCTTTGTTGTAATTTAATAGTTATCAACTTCTAGGATGCTGTACGCCCATAAAAACAAAGAGACCCATTATTATTATATTATTATTATTTATCATATCATTTACACTCAAAATCAAAGTACAGTTACAGGAAATGCATTTTTTTTTCAATTATACAGATTGTTGATATTCAAATATTAGGTCCACCTAATTATTAAGATCAATTTTACATATCCTGTGAGTTATCTTAATAACAGTTTCACTGTATGACTGACTATACTACAGTTTAAAATCACAGACGTACCATTTGTACAAATGTGCGTTATGTCTTCATGCATGTGATTTTATTAAATTAATGTTGTTGGATCAGTAAAAGTCTGTGATGCATGTTCACTTAGTCTAGTATTTTGCTTTCTCTCAGCTGCCAGAATGCATCATGTTACATTTTACAGTGTGGAGTTGTTTTCGTATGTGCTATTTCAATTAAACTTAAAGCTTTGAGGGCGGGACGGGGATTGTCTATAAACACTGAACTTGTTAAATATAGGATTTCTAAAGCCTTGCAGAATAAGCTGTTTGGTTCTTATTACATGCCCCCTAAAACTAAGGTACGTTGAGATATATGTAGACAAAGAAAATCATTTATCTAAAAAACATATTTTAAAAAAAATTGAGTTTTGGCCCAGCTAAATAGCCTAAAAATTCAGTTTTGCTTATACAAAAATTAAAAACCAGTGCAGTGAGATTTTTTCTTTATATCAGTGAACCCATTTGCAGTTTGGACTATTTTTCCGTTCCAATCAGTGGTCCAATCAGTGGATAGTGAATATAAAAGACCCTTGCTGCTTATCCAAAAGAGTACCTATGTGGCTTGAGCAGATTTCCTTTAAAAATATGTCAGAATGATCATATGATTGACATCCAATAGCTGATGATAAAAAAAAATTCAATGTGCTTTAGAGGCATCGTTAAATAAAACAAACTTTATTTTTTTTCCTTTGTGGTAGTAATTCAGTATAATAATGATGATTAATAATGATGATGAATAATAATAATGATTAATAATAATGAAAATAATAATTGATTTGCAGTATTTTTAAAAATTATTTATTGAAATCCATCCTACATATAAATTGCAATTTTTTTTTGTTACATGTGTTACAATTTTTCAAAAACATTATTTTAATATTAAGATATTAAAGAATGAACCATGATCTGGACATTTTCAGGCAAACTTTAAGAATGTCAGGTTTCTGGAAAGTTAAAAATATTTTAACAAAGCCTAGTATAAATAACATTGTAAGAAATTAATATTTGTCATACAACAGTCTAATATTGTGTGGCAACATGATACACTTTGTATACATAGTTTTGTAAAAATGGAACCAGTCAGTTAATAGACTTGTTCAGCGCTGTAAGTAATATGATACTCCTTGTGTACTTTTTTATGTTATAACCTTTCTGAATTAATAGACACACACAGTCAGACAAACACACACACTCAATGTACAGTTTATGAAAAAGAAAAAAAGTTACACATAAGAAAATAAATAAAGACCTGTCAAACAAAATTGAATTTTTCTTCCATTTGTAATTTTTATGAATAACAATATTAAAAATTAAATTGTGAAATAAACTAATGTAGTCCTAACAGAGCAAAATCATTGAAACACATTGCAAGGGATGGACAACATAATTAGTAAATTACGCTATGAAAAATCTGTATTTAATGTTTGTCACAGAATCTGCAGGATGAGCCCTGAGTCATGATTGTTTACGAGGTGTTGCTCTGTAACACCTACGTGTACACCTCATTACCCACAGTTCACTAAATTCCAGATTAGAGAGTAGGTTGTACACCCAGGTGGCCTGTCAAGTGATGCACACTTTGAACTTAAAATTAAATCTCTGTATGTCCATGTATTCTGTTGGGAGCTCTGTAACACCTACGTGTACACCTCATTACCCACAGTTCACTAAATTCCAGATTAGAGAGTAGGTTGTATGTAGCACAGTGTTACCCAGGTGGCCTGTCTAGTGATGCACACTTTGAACTTAAATCTCTATAGGTATGTGTATTCTATTGGGTTCATCTCTTTGAATGTTGATGCTACTTCTTTACAAGTTCCCGAAAGTGCACAACTTTATTTATTTAATACAGTAGAAAGCTAGTTGTGTACTTAATATAATATGGTCTGTTTAATTGACTGCACGGATATATATAAGATATGTGGATAATATCAGGTTTAAAGGGTTAAACTAAGTGTTTCAAGTGATGGGTAATACGAGGTGAAAGGAGCAGTAATGAGATTGCAGTGGTGAAATAATTTGTAAATTGAGGAACTATTTCAGTGAAAATTGTAAAAGAAAGCAGTCCTGTATAACTGACTTTGAGTATCAGGTGTAGTGAGGAGTAATACAAGGAGTTTAGTGTAGAGAGGGGTTGTGTATATTGTAGTGTACTAAACAGGCAAAATGTGCATGTGTGTCAAAGTTCAAAATAAAGCATAAAATACTGCCCGGCCTAGCCTTGATGAAAGTTCAAAATAAAGCATAAAATACTTCCCGGCCTAGCATTGATGAAAATTCAAAATAGAGTATAAAATTCTGCATGGCCTGGCTTTGGAGAGAGCGTTGCTGTCATAAAATATTGTTTCATCTAGTAAATGGATGTACTTTAATTATATTTTTGGTGGTGCCACTGTGCCAAGTTCCCATGAGTATGAAACATTCAGTGATTCATGAGGTGCATGTAAAATAAGTATGACAATTTCTGTACAAAAGTAGAGTTGCCATGGATACTTCTTTTTACAGCAAAAACAGAAACCTAACATGTTTTTTATTTTTAGAGTGAGATGTAATATTTAAATCTGTGGTGTATTCATGTATGCGATAATTGAAAAGTTGTAGATCTAACAGTTATATTCACATATGTTAGCACTGGAGGGGAGGGGGGACAGGATGGTTTGGCCCCCACTTTTTAGATATTTTGTGTAAATTTTCCAATTTAAATGTCTGTGTGTGCGTCCACCCCTAGCCCCCCACTTTTTGGCACCTTCCTTCACCACTGGTTAGTATTGTGATCAGTGGGATTAGATTTGATATGTTTTTATTTCTAAGGTGTATATGATAATTATGACTACATGTACATAGTATAATCATCAATGGGATTGGATTTGGTACAGTTTATCCAGTTTATAGGGATTGGTAATAAGATTACAGGGATTAAATGATCTGTAAATTCTAGAATGTTTACTACATGTTTATAACAACACTCACATATAACTTTATGGATATTGGGTTTAGGGATGGGTAACGTAATAGGTATGGTGGTGGTAATGTTAAGTGTTGGGGTCAAATGGTTTGAAACCAAGTAAGTCTTGGTATGGTTATACTCTCTTTGACCTGATGTGGTAAATGAGATTAATTTTATAAAACATGTTTGCTTGAAAGCTGAACACTGATGTCAGATAAGCTAGATGGGCAATCTATCAACAGGTTTCATTCCCAAGGGTATACTTGTCCTTGCACTTAACTCTCATGTGATTCAATCACAGATCGAGAACACGGACCGAAGATAAAACACATGAATAACACACTAAAACCAGCATTCTTTGTTTATGTTAGAAAAAACTAAACTGAACATGCACAAAATACAAAAAAGATTTTCTTAGGCCTAAACAATTACAAATTGTGTGTTTCATTAAATTATGAAAAATTATGTTTTGAAACCATTTACCAATTTTTATATAGCAAAAACAAGATACAGAATTGTTTTGTTTTTTAAATTAGTCTTATCTTATTTTCAAGGTAAAAACTAAGAAAAAATAATTGGGAGTGGGATGTAGCTCAAACTGTAGTGTCTCTGCCTGTGAACCGGTCGGTCGCTGGATCGTTCCTTCTGGGTGGACCCATTTGCAGTTTGGGCTATTTTCCATTCCAGCCAGTGTCGACAACTGGTTCATCAGTAGCCATGGTATGTGCTATCCTGTCTGTGGGACAGTGCATACCCCTTGCTTATAAAAAAGAGTAGCCTATGTGGCGGCAGTGGGTTCCTTCTAAACATATATGTCAGAATGACCATATGATTGACGTCCAATAGCCAATGATAAGATAAAAATCAAAGTGCTCTAGAGGCGTCATTAAATAAAACAAACTTTTCTTTTCCTTCTAAGAAAAATAATTGTATGTTTCAAGGAACATACTGAAAAAAATTAGTTACTGTTTATTTTAATTTTAGTGGTATTTTTTCTAGTTACATGGAGTAATATATACCAGTACAATTTAATTTTTTGTTTGTTAATGACACGACTAGAGTTCATTGATTTGTCAGTTATCAGCTATTGAGTGTCAAACATTTGGCAATTGTTTTACTTTATAGTCTAAAGTGTAAGCCAGCCACTGAAAGGTTTTGAACCACTATCTTAAGCTTGAGAGTCCAATATACTACCACTGAGGCTGATACAAATGTATTTATAATTTGTTTAGGCTTGTGGTAAATGACTGGCATATTTTTTAGTTTAGGCCTTAGATTGAAAAATCTTCTTTATGTTTACTAGTGTTTTACTTTTAGTATGTTTTGTGATTTAGGACAACACATAGTTGTTTGTACAGTTAGAGTACATCTCATGTGTCTTAGTCACACTGTTTGACATGTTAAATACATCTTCAGAAAATCTACATCGTAATATACAAGACAATACAATTAACATGAAACAGTATAAACATTCTATCTAGTATGAAATGTTTTATCACATCCATGCTCAACATCTTTGTTAAACAGTAGAACTTTAAGAACAGGTGATCTTACTGGTAGAAAAAAATGTAACAATGTTAATAACAACGTTTTACAACCATTTTTAGCACAATAAACATCTTTGTTAAACAATAGAATATTAGAAACTCCTGATCTTTCCAGTAGAAGAAACATATAAGTTATAACAATGTCAATAAGACAGTTCTACAACAGCATGAATATTCACAAAACCTTTTGTTTGTAGACAAAAGTAAAAAGCTCATTGATTTTTATCTTATCGTCGTCTATTGGACGTCAATCTTCTGACATATTCATTTAGAAGAAACCCGCTGCTGCCACGTAGGTTACTCTTTCCAATAAGCATCAAGGGGTCTTTAATATGCACCGTCCCACAGACAGGACAGCACATACCACAGCTGTCTATAATTTAGCCCAAACGGCAAATGGTTCCACTGAGAAGGATCGATCTGATGACCGACCGGTTCACAGGTGGACACGTTGCTGTTTGAGTTGTTTGGTAGACATAAATTATTATCCAGGCTTTATATGGTACCGAACATCGGCCCCTTCCCAAAGGCAAATAGCACTGAAAATTCCCAATTTCTGGACGTTAAATTAATATAATTAAACGGTTTATATGATATTACAGTTACATAAATTCAGTGGAGTGTAAAAAAAAACTGTCCAATTATGACTAAAATCGCACTAATTTTCCCCAATCCCTTCAGCCATAGAACCCTTGTGAGAAATCCTGTATAAATCCCTGGTAGGATAGCAGACATCTTTGTTAAACAATAGAACATTAGGAATCGGTGAACCCAGGCATGTGCACTCAGGCCTGACTAATGATGCGTGCTGCTGTCAGTGTGTGTACATCAATAAACTAGTAAATTTTCGGGTTCACCCAGATCAAGTGATGAAAGCTCACTGGAAGAAAGGGTATGGCTGGGCATGGCTAATTATCAAATGTACTCTGTCACTCAAACATTGTGCTACTCTAAAGACCAAACCAAGCAAGGAAACTACATATTCTTTGATCAGCTGTCAGCACTGGTTGATGAACTTTCTATTCGAAAGAACAAATTTATCATGGTGCATTTTTATTTCCCGCAAAATCATTCGGTAGCTGAATGTTTTGTTAAAATGAACATCATGATAAAGAGAGTTAATTTAGTACGTATTATTATTACCATAATTAAATAAATTTTATATGCTGTGCATGATTGCTCACAAACTGCTTTTTGTATATGCAGAGATGATTTTATCTTAAAAACCTAATAAAAAATAATTGTTGCATGCATGTACAGTGTATCTGGATATGCACACATGTTGATTAATTGTTAATTGTAGATAAAACAGAAAAACAAAATGAGGTAAAACTTAGTTGAAGGATGAAAAATTGTTAAATTACTGTCTTTTATTTGAAGTAAATGTTATAACTTTCTGTGTGTCAACATTATGAGTTTGTATTAAAATAAAATAATAAGAATTTTGTATAAAATGCAGTTATATGTGTGTGTACATGCACTTTAAACAAACATGCATTATTGCAAGAATGGAGCGGGATGTTGCTCAAGTGGTAGCATGTCTGCCTGTGAAGCAGTCGGTCATCGGTTCGATCCTTCTCAGTAGTCCCATTTATAGTTCGATTTTCCATTCCAACCAGTGGTCCACAACTGGTTCATCAAAGACCCTGGTATGTGATGTCCTGTCTGTGGGATGGTACATATGAAAGTACCCTTGCTGCTTATTGGAAATAGTACCTTTTTTTTAGTAGCCTATGTGGTGGCAGCGGGTTTTCTCTAAATTAATATGTCAGAATGACCATATGATGTCCAATAGCCAATGATAAGATAAAAATCAATGTGCTCTAGAGGCGTCGTTAAATAAAACAAACAAACTTTACTTTATTACAAGACTAGATGTGATAGGTATTTTACAATGTAATTGATAACTCACGTGAAATCTGCCATTAATAAAGTACTTTTAAATTTTAATTACTTCATAACCCAAACTATTTATTTCTTATATATTAATAGATGAATAAGATTTATGTCAAAGAAAGTCCATAGAAAGGAATTAAATTTTTTGTAAAATGTTTTATGGGATTCTTGTGTTAATTTCATATTTACTAAACTTGCATATACATATGATGGTTCCAGACAGTGTTCCACAACTGGTGTAACAAAGGCATTGTATGTGCTGTCCTATTAGTGAGAAAGCACAATTAAAAGATCCCTTACTGTTAATCAGAGAGCATAGCCTGTGTGGCTGTGGTGGATTCCTTCTGAAGACTAAAAAAGTAAGGTTTGTTTTATTTAACATTGCTTCTTGAGTACATTGAATTTTATCTTATCATCAGCTATTGAACATCAATCATGTGGTCATTTTGACATATTTCTTTAGAGGAAACCAACTTCCATAACATAGGCTATTCTTTCCGATAAGCAGCAAGGGGTCTTTTATATGCACTTTCCTACAGACAGGATGGAACATATCATGGCCTTTAATTCACCAGTTGTGGAACAGAAAATGGCCCAAACTGCAAATGGGTCTACTGAGAAGGATCGATCCAATGACTCTCCGAAGACTGAGTCACACAGTAAACTTGAGACATATTAGCAGGGGTGTCATTAAACAGTTATTTCATTC
>JAULBS010090741.1:0-17454 GCA_032355785.1 Symmetromphalus regularis | reverse complement strand
TAATAAAACACACATATAAAACAATAAAAAAAACAAACACCTTTAAAAAAAAAAAAAAAAAAAAAAAAAAAGTTGGATAGTTCAAGCACGTTGTCCTGGACACACAAGTCGGCTTCCAGGGCTGTTTATCCAGGAGAGAGGTGGTGTTAGTAGGATAAACCCACTGCCGCCAGACTAATGTGGCTACTCTTATCAATAAGCAGCAAGGAATATTTTATATACACTATCCCTAAGAAAGGATAGCACATACCACGGTATTTTATAAATCAGTTGTGGACCACTGGTCGGTGTAAATGGTATACGCCTACCCAATGAGCCTTGCGGAGCACTCACTCTGGGTTGGAGCCGATACTGGGATTAAAAATTCCATGCCTCGACTGAGATTCGATCTCAGTACCTACTAGCCACGAAACTGACAGCTTAGAAACTGCGCCACGGGGGCTGATGTTTTTATTTTAAAGAATATGTTACCGCAATCAACCGTATGTCATATTGTTACGTCTTTATGAGAACTGCCACTTTAGCCATTTAGACGAAACAACATTCTTTGAGAAATAACAAGTTTTTGCACAGAATAATGTATAATGAATCATCCCATATCTTAGTGTAGCAATTCTGACAGTTTTGACTACTATACAGACCACTATATATGCATATTCTACACATTTCGTTCAAGGGCGAAAATCCGTTCCAAAAAGTGGGGGGTGGGGGACGGAACATACCCTTGTCAAAAAAGTGGGAGGGACGGAACATACCTTTGTCAAAAAAGTGGGGTGACGGACCATCCCGATGCCCCTCCCCCCTTCTCCAAACATTATAGACCACTTGTGTACTTCGGTATATTTGCGCTAAGACAAAATGTTTAAGTGTTACATTGATATAATAAAGAGAAATACTGGTAAAGATTATTATTTAGGCATTTTAATTTCACTAAAATTTTCAGTTTTTCTATATAATTATATAGGCATCACCCCCCCCCTCCGTCTCCCCGGGATTTACACCCATGCTAATGAGGCAATGTACCTGTCGTCAACTTGGTCTGTTTGTAGAGGAGCTGGACTATGGTTTTAGAGACGTGCACATACATTGGTAGAGGTTCCGGCAGATTGGTACTCTGTAGAGCATATACCCAGCCACGAGCCATACCAACAAAACTGAAATGAGTCACAAAGTCAGATACACACTAATGTAGGATTGTCCGGTGATAAAATTTTAAAATTAAACTAAATAGCATCTTGACATAAGCAACAATAATCACACTATCATACATTAAAATTGGACATTTAATATAGGCTACATATTTCATTTGATCCAGTCATCATTAATAGTTGATAATAAATATTGCAGGCGATATAATTTCAAATTTCATGGGAAACACTTTTTCAGTTCTGTGCTTTTGGATCATGGGAACCCATCAGAAACTGTTTTTCGGTAATCCAACATAACACAGTAGTGATATTAAAATCAAAGGAAACAAAATTTCAGTTTTGTGATCTTAACGACATGATACCGCTAAGCCACTGGTAATGATCATTACTGTGAAATGCTATGGCCTGGTATTGTGAAATAAAAATTACAATATAGTAACATACCCTGCTTCAACATAGCCTTGATTAACATGAATTATTACCCCAATTGGCACTCATAACTGGGAATTATTTTTCATAATTTCTCAGTGAGCATTATTATACATTGGTTTAACAAAGGCATTTCATTGGATCTCTCTGTTTGTTATAACCAATAAGCTTGCTTGTATCAAATGACGTCATTAAAACTAGAAAAAGAACAACGTAACATCATCCATAATGTTATAAGATAGCATTTCTCTAAACGGTTGTACACTAATAGAAAGTTTAAAGGAAAGAAGTTAAACATTGTCTAGGGTAATAAATAGAATATCAAACTTATTACCATTTATTATCAAATTTATGTCCCGTGCAAAATCATTTTTCTATGTCACTCGCTAAAGCTTGTGACAAAATATTATTATTTCACTCAGGACAGAAATTTTATAATAAATGGCAACTCATTTAATATCCTTTATTTAAAATTACAACAATTGAAAGTGGTATGAATAAAGGCTACAGCTGTCCCCTGATCTAGTCAACATTATCTGTTGATAATATTTTTAAATACAAATTACAACACAGTAACTTACCCTGCTCCAACATAGTTTTTATCAAGCATGTTCAGAACTGGCTCCCACTGTCTCTCATTCAGATTGATATTGTCCAGATTGAAGTTTGTAAACAGATTCCTCCATGTGGCATTGGTCAGTTCAAGAAATGAATTGATTTTGGTTTGAATCTCCTTTGACCTCATGTACAAAACAGTGATGTTCGCTTCTGAAGATGGAAAGGTACCGCTGAATAATTCCTCAATTCGTTGGACTGTTTCGTTCATCTGAAGGAAAAATAAAGTAAAGAAAAGTTTGGTTTTATTTAACGATGCCTCCACTGGAGCATAGCCTGAGAGAGAAAAATGCTGAGGCAAACCCAGTTGCTGAGAGCTTGAACAATGTGGATAATAAATGTCAGTATCATGGGAAAAAATAAAACAAATCTGCAGAAATTCCAGATGAAGCAAGCGCCTCGACTGCCTCATGCTGGCTTCACTAGAGCTCTACAGCACATTGATTTTTATTTTATCATCAGCTATTGGATGTCAATCATATTGTCATTCTGACATATTTTAGAGGAATCCCATTGCCGGCACATAAGCTACTCTTTCTGATAAGCAGTAAGGGGTCTTTTATATGCACTGTTCCACAAACAGAATGTTTACTTCCATAAGAAATTAGTGTTAAAATTTAATTTACATTATGTATTTAAGAACTTTGCACTAACACACCATTGCAGTCAAAATGATGCATTGCAAATCAAAGAATTCAGACAGCTTTAATTTTCATACATGTCATACTAAGGTCACAGATGCAGAATTTCTGAAAGGGGGGTCTAAATGTGATAGGTAATGATTAATTTCCACATCCTTCCACTCACAAAATGTTAAAAAAAAACTAAAAAAATAAGAAATGGTGTGTCCAGACCCCTGGACCACCCCTAGATCCACTACTGTATTAGCGATTTTAAGTAAAATAACCTTCACATAATTAATCTAATATCGTTAAATAGTCTTAGGTACCAGAAATATTTTTTTCTTTATATTATTGGCTGTTCAGTGTAAAACCAGTTTTAAATGTATACATTATGCTCGTGTTTTCGTTTAAACTGACATACCAAGAGTGTGATGTTTTCTATGCGTAGTTTGTACAGAAAGTCCTGCATGATGCTAGAAACATTTTCATTGCATAAGTTCTTCTTGAGATCTGCTGACGTGGTGTCAGTGATGGTCTTGTTCAGTTTGTTCAACACATCTACACAAAACGTCTGGAAGGTGAATGATGCCTGAAAGAGTTTCTGGAAAAGAAAATACCAATTCAGTAACCAGCAAGGAATAAGAGGAATAACCAGCTAGGAATAAGAGGAATAACCAGTTAGGAATAAGAGGAATAACCAGTTAGGAATAAGAGGAATAACCAGCTAGGAATAAGAGGAATAACCAGCTAGGAATAAGAGGAATAACCAGCTAGGAATAAGAGGAATAACGTGTGAAGGGGTGCAGGGTGGGGGCAATTGCCTCCACCAAAAGCTGGAGCAAGTTTGATATTCAGGCAAAAATTAAAGTGGCATTTTCTTTTAAAACCCATAAATTTGGGCAAAAATTTACCTCCCCTCCCCACCACAAAAATAGGAACCAATACGCCTGTACAACTAGGTAAATATTTGAAAAGAGGAGAATTTTTTTAATGTAAAAACAATCCTTAAAGAACCATTTTTTTCCTTTTATTTATTTATAGTTTTGTTTTGTTTAATGATTCCAATAGAGCACATTGATTCATTAATCTCTAGATATAGCATATCAAACATTGGGTAATTTCGACATGTGAGCTAGCCTACAATGGGTTTTGAACCACTGTCTTCAGTTTGAGAGTCAGATGTCCTACTACTGAACTACTAAGGCTTCCCTTTAAGAAACCATGCTGTAATTCCTGCCACACAAAATTAGCTAGCTATGAATTGATCATATTTAAAGTTATAGTTTTTTTGTCTTAGGTTCAGATAGGTGTTTTGCATACCGATATTGTTTGAGGGTCTGTAAATTCCCGGAGAACTGCCATGGTGATATTTGGTCCCTTTCCAAACAGCTGTGTCAGACCCTTTCTGACTGACCCCATGTTGTCTACAAGTTTTGTCATCGCTCTCTCCAGGTCTGAAAATACAGACAACATTCTTATACATTATGTACATACAAATAAGAAAACAATATTACTAACTGACAGAGGCGTAAATAATGGGGGAATGTGGAGACACATCCGCCCGCTTTTTGGATGGGGGAGATGCCTATATAATTATCCTCCACCCACTTCTTGCTTTGAAAAATTGAAATTAAAATGCCTAAATAATAATCTTTTCCAGTATTTCTCTTTATGGTATCAATGTAACACTTAGCTAAGTGGTCTTAGCACAAATATACTGAAGTACACAGGGTGTCTATTCAAGTGCATTAATCACAGGTGGGTAAAGGGGGGCACATCCCTCCATGTTTTGGTCTGGGGATGCTCCATCCCACCTACTTGCAGGAAGTGACTGACACCCTTGCTAAATGAAGAGTATTTTCACAAATCTTGAAAATTAGAAAAACAATATTTTATAATTCCCACTGCATGCATAAGACCCTAGGTGACAAAATCCTGGAAACCATTGATATAACAATGTTGTACAAGTGCTGTTATAAATTGTAAGCTACTGACCAGTAACAGTATAATAAATACCGTATTTGACCTTTTTAGTGCACACACCCTTGTCTCGTGATTTACTGTAGATACATGTAGTAGTTCTTGTGAGAATAAATTGGGTGTTATTTTACCCCTCGGATGTTTTTTTTATTATTGAAAAGTGCTGTTCGAAACTGACATCAGAAGGAAAGCTGAGATTTTTGTTTACATCTGCCTTGACTGTTGACATGTGTGCTTAAATGAACTACAAATATAGGAAATCTTTTTTTTTTACTGCACTGTGCGCTTAAATGGTCGAATATGGTATGCCATTCATTTTATTAAATTAGTTTATCCAAATTGTGGATTTAGTGAGTTTTATGAAAACACTCTTCAATTATAAACAACTACTGTATGTCTTAACAAATATTATGGAGCAACAACTGCAAATATGTTTTTGTTATTTATTGTAAAAATACATATTTAATCCACTATTACCATATTCGACCGTTTAAGTACACAGTGCGGTAAAAAAAAACCCACCTATATTTGTCATTCATTTAAGCACACATGTCAAGGCAAATGTAAAAAAAAATCTCTGATTTCCTCCTGAGATCAGTTTTGAACGGCACTTTGCAACGACAAAAAAAATCATATCTGTGATCCGGATACGAGTTCTCGTTGCTTGGCAGCCACGAGACAAGGATGTGTGCGCTTAACAGCGCATGTACGCTTAAACGGTCGAATACAGTATATAAAAATACACTAATGGACCTCTAGTAAATATTTGATGAATGATATGCTCAACAGTAATAAATAACAATTAAATGGAAAAACAAGAAAACAACTGAGGAATAAATAAGAGAAAAGCCTACCCTCGGTTTCCTCCAATATGATGATGCCTATCTCTAACAGTTTATTTGATATGACAATCAATGGACCAGTTGTATTCCAGATGCTCAGTTTCTCTAGGGTCAGCTGCAGGCTGTTCAGACTCGCCAGTGCCACACTGAAAGCAAATTGGTAACCTTCATAAACAAATCGCTGCTTCAGAACCAAAAGGAAAGTTTGCCTAGCCTGAGAGGGAAAAATGCTGAGGTAAACCCAGTTGCTGGGAGCTTGAACCATGTGGATAATAAATGTCAGTATCATGGGAAAAAATAAAACCAATCTGCAGAAATTCTAGATGAAGCAAGCTCCTTGGCTGCCTCATGCTGGCTTCACTAGAGCTCTAGAGCACAATTATTTTATATCCTATCATCGGCTATTGGATGTTGTACACATGGTCATTCTGACATATGTATTTAGAGGAAACTCGCTGCCGTCACATAGGCAACTCTTTCCGATAAGCAGCATGGGATCTTTTATATGCACTGTCCCACAGACAGGATGGCAAATACGTCTTTTGATGAACCAGTTGTGGACCACTGGTTGGAACGGAAAATAACCCAAACTGCCAGAACCAAAATAGTGTAAGTTTGAGTTTAGCATTTAGGGGTCATCAATTTTTTTCATCATTTTCACGAGCATACAAAACATACTTTGGTGGGGAGGGGGTTAAAGAGACATGTACGGTTTTCAAAATAATAAAAAATGACGATAATACTAGCAGCGAAATCATTCTTTTTTTTCTTTTGAGTCTGTACGCTTTGGAAGGGGGGGGGAAAGAAGGGGGTCTGGAAAAAGAGTACATTTTGTACGCTCCTGAAATTGATGAAAAAAATGGATGACACCTTACAAGTATCACTGAATGACCCTTAGGGCCAATTTCTCGTCGACAGTTCAACCTCGATTCTTAGTTTAAACTGGGTTCACACGTGTTAAAAGAATGGGTTGAACTGTAGAATGTGGCTGAACCGTCCAACGAGAAACTGGCCTAAGTGAACTATATCTGGTGCACAAAGGGTGTATGTATGTTTCTGAAGCTATCCAACATTTATCTTGAAATCAAAAGATATTCCACATAAAACTTGTCTCTAGGTGAGAAACAGTTTTTGGCCCTTTTCTCCATTAACTGCTATCCCAACTTACACCCTTTTGGTTCTGAAGCAGCAAAATTGTCAAAATAAATGTCTAAAATGATAATGTATATTATTCAGTATGTTTAAAAATTAATATTTAATATTTTAAAGTTTGACTGTTTCAAGATTAAGAGTTTAATCTTAAAATACATATTTCAAAATTTATATCATTAACAAAAACATCATCAAAATCAACTTTTAAAAAAATGGAGCATTATGTGCATTTATCTTGGTAATAGATAAATATTTATGAGCACCAAAGGAGCTTGTTAATTATGCAAGCACAATATGCTTTCTGTTCAGTCCTAAGCTAGATAACATGTTCCAGAATATTTTTCACCCTCCTGTGTAGAGCCTACAATATTTTAACCCTTTATTCCAAATGTTCCTCTTTTCTTTTTAATTTCAATGTTGAACGTTTATGTGGAGGAAGAAAACATTCCTTTACTTGTAATTTGACCATAAAATTGTATGTTATTGTGAATTAAAATTGACCGTTAGGTATTACAATAAATGTTATCTTGCATTTCATTTTAAAGTTTTTTATGTATCTTCATATATTGAAAAAAAAAGTTAATACAAGTGAAAAAACTTGTTTTTCTCTTTTACTTAATTATATAATTATACACACAAGCGTATAATCTATGGCAGATCCAAAAAATCCATTTGGAGGGGGGAGGGGACAAATAATATGGTATGATGCCAATTCCTCCGTTTCTTTAACGTTAAAAAAAGAATAAATAAATAACAATAATAATTTTAAAGAATGTTGTTTAAGTTGCAAAAATTAGGGAGCCGCACCCATGCTCCTCCCCAAATCCCCCACTGAAAATTCATTAACACCTTCCTTTAAAAGTTTAATTAAAAACAAATTGAAAGTAATAACTTACTTTTCGTTTTCTGTCTTGTTTACGTCTTGGCTAAACAGACCATACCAGTTGAGGTTCAACAGTGCATCCATAATTAGCTTAGAATCTCCAGTGACACTTCCAAGAGCTTCCTCAATTTTGGATAAGAAATCCTTCATCTTTACCATCATTTCATCCAGACTTCCATTCCATTTCCCACTAAACATGTCAGACAAATCTCCAGCTATTGTCACACCTTGTTTGATACTCAACCACACAGTATCGTTTGGTTTAGCCTGTTGGATAATTGGGTCTAAGAAGTTGACAATTTCTTTTATTCTGAAACATTGAATGATAAATCATACGTAAGTATTAAAATAAAATACTATCCTGGAATTATTTTATTTAATGCAGGAGCGTTGGAAAAAAATTCATATGGGGGGGGGCTGCTCCCATTTCTGAACATCAGAATTTGCCGGTGAATAATTCAACAATGAATATAAAACATATTTATGAGAATTATTGGGAGGGATGCAGCCCCACCTGCTCCAACGCCCCCTGAAACGTCAATAAAGTTGGACTAGATTGCGTAATGTTCACGATTACTTTTATTCTGAAAAATTGAGACAGAAATCGTATACAAGTATTAAAACACTATAATTCAGGGGCCTAACTCCCATATACGAACGTACGCAGCCGTGTACCACCTAAGATTATTTTTTTTTTTTTTTATTATGTTGAGAGGTGGGATGCGCACAACCAATAGCATTTTATTTCATCTCCTTTATACTTATAACATCTCCGTACCACATGAAAATTCCAAGCTATGCCCCTGTAATTATTTTATTTAGTCTAGACTGTTCCATAGGTTCACCGTTTGTTTTTTTCGTAGTTTTTTTTTGTATTCTGTGAAATTATAAGACAAATTCAATGTGTTAAAATAAAATATTTATTTCATTAAATAATCACAGCTAAATTTCAGAGAATTTGGACTGGACTGTTTGATAACATGGTCCAAGAAGTTCATAAATACCTTTCTTCTGAGAAACAGAGAAATACTAAATGAAGTGTCACAACAAAAACATAAAGATTTGAAACAAGTTGCATAACAAACTTCAGGGCCGTTGGAACGAAATTCATATTTCGAATGCTTCTCACATTTCTGAACATCATAATTTGCCGATGAATAATTCAACGGAACATATTTATGGGAATTATTGGAGATGGTGGGGGGGGGGGGGGGGGCTGAAGCCTCTTTATAAATGTCTCTGAACTTTCAATGAATAACTAACGTTTAGGTCTGGCAAATATCAGAATTAATGCCACCACCAACATATTCATAATTATTACTGCTTTCTACCAATTCCAGATTGCTTTTTGTAACTTTTTGATTTTGTTTGATTTTGTTTTATTTAAAGACAACACTAGATCACATTGATTTATTATTAATCATTGGCTATTGGATATCAAACTTGGTCGAGTGTGCGCCAGCCTCCAATGGGTTTTGAACAGTGCCACATTAACCCGTGGCCGGGCCTATAGGCTTTGAGATACGGTCGAGTCCCTATCTCGTAACAGAGCCTTAGCAAACGAAATTGACAGACCCCTAGTAAGCCTACTTGCGGGGCCCCTAGGCTTCAGCCTAGTCAGTGTTATGGATAACACTGGTTTTGAACCCTGTCTTGAGTTTGTTGAACCACTGGATCACAGAGGGTCCCTTTTCTGGAATACGCCAAACCTCAGATTTTAGGGAAGTAAGCCTTGAAAATTCTTGCTTTATACTTATATTTAGGTCAGTGGTTCCCAATCTTTTTCGGGCTGCCCCCCATTGGCTCCTCAGGCACTGATGCAGGATTTCGGAAAGGGGGGTCCAAATGTGGATTTCGGAAAAGGGGTGGTCCAACAGTGATGAGTGAATAGAAATAGGTGAATTAAATGAGAAATGTTCATGTCCTTCCACTCGTAAAATAGTTTAATTTTTTTTTTTTTAATTCAATATAAGAGTGGGTCTTGACCCACTTGAGTCCCCTGAATTCGCTAGTGCTTCTAGGCCACATCCCTAGTGCCCCGACCCACCCTTACCCACATACAAAGCTGGGGCATAACGTCAAGGCAAACCCAGACTGCCTCGTCTGCCTTATACTGGCTATGGTTGAGCGAAGACACACCTCTTTCTTGGTATTAGATATAAGCCTAATGCAAATTCAAAACAAATTATCTAACACTGACAGTAAACACATGTATGAATTTCACAAATAAAACTTAACCTAGAAAACCAAGTTATTTAGCTGGCCTGTGGCACGTGTCCTGTTCAGAGAGATACAAACAAATGTTCGGACTTTTAACTCAGACTTTGGACAACAAAATAAAATAAAACCATGCTTTTATGTGTAAGATATAGTTATACCCACACTTTACGAGGTGTATCGGTGAATATCCTACAGTTTTTGTCACAGGGCCTCTGAGGTGTTTCTGATGACCCTTGAACTTTAGGAGGTCTATTGTTTTCTATTATTTTCTAGATATGCCGACACTAAAATTATGGAAAGTGAATTAAACAAAATTCTAAAGCTGATCTATAGAGTAAAAAAACATCTCCAAGATTTAAATTGTTAAAAAGCCAACCAGTGAAGTAGAACAATTTTCAAATAGGTGGGGGGTGATGTGAGGGGGAGTTAAAAAGAGGTCTTGCAAGTTTCGTTAAATGTTGGACTGGAGAAAGAATGCTATACCCAAAACAAAAACTAGCGAAAAAAGTGGGGGCTGAGCCCCAACCCCACTTAGCGCTCCGGGTCGTACAATGCATTTTACCTCTTCTTTTTTTTGAAAATAACCAACTTTATTTTTATTTTTAAAAAAACTGACAGGCCAACCAGAGCTGACCTTAAGCCAATTTGACCAATTGCTCCCAAATGGGCCCCGCAAATAAGGGGTAATATACTCAAGTCTTGTCCAGTAACATTGCCTTCAGTTGAGTCTGACCTGTTCCCAACTGGGCCCCACAGCTCCTGCGACCAACCATAGCTTTACTCCTTTAAATAAACAAATTAATAAGCCATATAACAAAAAAGGCCTTATGCCAATGTCAAGAAATACATACGGTCCAACATTAAACGAAGGTGAATTGAATCTACTGATCAACTTTGGCATGTTTCTAATGAAGTCTGGAAGTGCTCTGATTTCTGAAAGTTCACCGATAGCATCCATGACGCTTGGCAGTTTAAAGATAAGGTCTATCATATCGGCTGTATCCATCAGACCACGACTCAAAGAATACTTGTCTCCACGAGATTTCAGTCTTTCAAATGTGCCAATCTGAAACCAGGAAATATTGAATGTAGAAAAAAGTTATAAATAATATAATAATATATTGCAATATTGGAAAAAGTATAGAGTAAATATTTCTATGTTGAAAAAGGTATAAAGAATAAAGTAAATATAGCTATGTTGAAAAGGTATAAAGAATAAAGTAAATATTGCTATGTTGACATTTATAAAATGTATTATTATTATTTAATGACTCCACCAGGCACCACAGCCCCACACTTTTTAGGAGACAGCTAATAAAACAAATAACGAAAATAATGTTTTTGCAGAATAAAAATATTTTCAGACTCGGGGACAAAATAAAGTGGCCGAAATCTGGACAGTTTTCGAAGTATGAGGGGCTTCCTGCACGAATGCTGCTGCCCTTCGGTCACCTACTTTTCATTGCCCCCACCCCCTAACTTTCAAAAAACTTTCAAGGAACCCAGACCACGAGAGCACATTGATTTATTAATCACTGGCTATTGGATGTCAAACATTTGGTAATTTTTTCAAATGTGAGGAAGCCTCCAATGCATTTTGAACCACTGTCTTCAGCTTGAGTGTCCTATGTCCTACCATGGGACCACAGAGGCTCACTTACAATGTTGAAAAAGATATAAAGAATAAAGTAAATATTGCTATGTTGAAAAAGGTATAAAGAATAAAGTAAATATTGCAATGTTGAAAAAGGTATAAAGAATAAAGTAAATATTGCTATGTTGAAAAAGGTATAAAGAATAAAGTAAATATTGTTATGTTGAAAAAGGTATAAAGAATAAAGTAAATATTGCTATGTTGAAAAAGGTATAAAGTAAATATTGCTATGTTGGAAAAGACATAAAGAATAAAGTAAATATTGTTATGTTGAAAAAGGTATAAAGAATAAAGTAAATATTGCTATGTTGGAAAAGACATAAAGAATAAGTAAATATTGTTGTTTGAAAAGGTATAAAGAATGAAGAAAATATTGCTATGTTGTTCATATTTTATATTGCATTAATGTAACACTTTACTGTCGTCTATGATGTATGTATTATGGAGAAGACCTAGTAAGTAGGAACATTTGTGCCTAATCCGTTTGTTTCTTAAAAGCAATAAAATATTTTCAATCAATGAAAATAAGTAAAACTCTCATCTTAGTGCAAACTTACAATACGGACAATCTCTGCAATGTCTATCTGTTTCTGCAGAAAGGTCGTTAGAGTTGGTATCTTCTCAGAAGGAATGTGACACAGATTTTCTGATACTGCTGTGACGTTCACACTTGCAGGGAATAACAGAAATGTACCAAGTTTTTCTGGATCGCACACAACATCTTTGAAATTTGGATACTTCAGCAAATCAAACACCTGAAAATACAATTATGAGTGGTTTCAACAAGTTCAGCTATTTAACTTATTTCATTTATAAAGTAAAGTAAAGTTTGTTTTATTTAACGACTCCTCTAGAGCACACTGATTTTTTTGTTCTCATCATCGGCTATTGGATGTCAATCATATGGTCATTCTGACATATGTATAGAGGAAACCCGCTGCAACCACATAGGCTACTCTTTCCAATAAGCAGCTAGGGTCTTTTATATGCACCGTCCCACAGAAAGGATAGCACATACCACAGCTTTTGGTGAACCAGTTGTGGACCACTGATTGGAATGGAAAATAGCCCAATCTGTAAATGGATCAACTGAGATAGATCGATCTGACGACCGACAGCTTCACAGGCAGACACGCTACCATTTGAGCTACATCCCACTCGTATTTGATTTAATATGCTATACAAATGTAATTGTACAATGTATGTGCTGCACAGGCCTTCTCAAATAATGATGTGTTCAACCCATGAAATTTCCTGTGGCAATCGACAATGCCGTGGAGATTGCCGCGGACTAAAAAACATTTCAAGGTCTATTTCTTTTCTTATATTTTAAAATAAAGTAAACTTTAAGCTAAAATTGCTGTGGATAATGCCATGGACACTATTTCTCCACAACATTTATTTTGCCATTCACATTTTCTTAATTGCAGGGTTTGTTTGCTATTTTCACAAATGTTTCATTTGAAAAATAATTTCCTGTATTTTACAACTTTCAAATCAATAACCATTAACTTTCTTCTTATGACAGTTCACATATAAATGATTTTTATTAATAATAAAATGGAAATGAGACAAATGATAATACAGCACAATGGCAGTGGCAATTAATATGTAAGAAAGGGCGTTTCTATATTTGTGGGCTTTTATTACCCTTTACAGAGTGCCTCAGCCTCCAATTTAACACGAAATGTATTCAGTGAAAAATAAGATTAATTATATGTACAGTGTAAGTTGTAATACACAGCAAAAATAGCCACATGTTTCATATGTGTTTGGGTGAACATAAGTTTCACATACGTTAAACATACGTTCTGTTAAACATAATTATGTTTGCAAACATATGTTTTGAACATATGTTTAACAACACATTTGACTTACGTTTAACATATAAGTATGTAATTTTTTCTTTCTCTAGTGATCAACAAGATGTTCTTAGCAGTTGTCTAAATTAGAAAAGTTGTCTTTTATGTATGTTTGATTCAGAAATGTATAATAAATATTTTTAAAAAATCAAATATATCTTCCTTAGCAACCAAGATGGTGTCCATAGCAACAGTGAATCTTATAAATATCTACAGAAACCCTTTGCATGTCGTTAAACATTCGTTCACCTATTTACATGAAAAAATTACATTCATGAATGTACGTTAAACATGTTTCACGTATGTGAAACGTACGGTGCTATTTTTGCTGTGTAGCATTGCTTACTCAGTATGCTGTTAAGGAATTTTATAATAACAAATTATATTTAGTGAAATGAGAATTTGGGTTCTGTGCCATCTTATCATATTTACTAAAGAAAGAACCATAAATAAACGTACATATGTAATGTTAAATGTCGCATTTAAAAACGCATCAGCTTGTGGACTGGTCATTAGTTTAAAATCTTCAGTCAGAACTTTCTTCACGTAGTCAGGATCTCGGAAAAATGTTCTCACTGTCAGGGCACCATCTAAAAACAAAAGACAAGATGAAATAATAAAACTAATTTTACTGAATAATAAACCATCAATAAAATATATTAATAAAGAAAAAATAGAAATATTCAATCTTTCCAACTTTTGTAGGACAAATAGTTATTTGTATGACTAGTAAAATGAGTTGAGAGAAAACAAATGATGATGATGATGATGATGATGATAATGATAATAACAATAATAATAACAACAGTAATAACAATAATGACAGTAATAATAATAATAATTATCTTTATAATAAAAATAAACCATTAAAAATAAACAACTTCATATTCCCATTTTTCAGTGGTAATTAGTATTACAAAGTAAGTCAGTTCAGATAAAACACAAACTAATATTTTCAGCTTATTAATGATTACCTGCAAAATAAGTCCTAAATCCAGTAAATTACCAAATTTAATTAAACAGATAAAAAAAAAAATAATTCTTTCCATGTATGCACTCATCTGGATGCTTAAGACTTAGGAGACTTTCATATCAGACTCTCAAGCTGATGACAGTGATTCAAAACTTGCTGGAGGCTGGCGCGTACTAGACTACGTATCAAAATAACCAATAGTGGGTGATTAATAAATCAATGTGTTCTAGAGGTGTCGTTAAACAAAACAAGCCTTGAGAACACTAATTTATATATAACTTATAAGAACAACAGAGTACGATTTTAAATTTATCTTTAGAGCTTTAAAAATTAACATTTTACAAGAATCAATTTGGGTCCTAGGGGGTTCTGAAAATGTGTAGGCTCTGTACAAACAGTAAAATATGGTAATTATGAATGAACTCGTAAATGAAATAGTTACAAAATTTACCTAAACCAGATACAAGATCTTTATCCTCTGCAAGCTCTTTCAGTTTCTTCATGACCTTGACCCCAGTTCCCATGACCTCTAAGGCATCCACTGTTTTCTGAGCACCCAAATAGGGTGCCAAATCTTGCACTAGAGCTGACACACTGCACAAAAAGGAAAATAATAATCAGTAACTTTCTATTTATACTAGCAGCAACTTGTATTTAACATTTAATCATTTTCAATCATATATGCAGGCCTGTACGCAGGATTTTCTTTAGGAAGGGAGGGGGGTGCATTTGTGAAGGCTCGAATGTTTTATTTTCGTTTTTAACGTTATTCTAGTAAATTAGCGTCAATCCAAATTTGCATTTACGGACCTCGACAGATTTAGGGAGGTGCGTGCGCACCCGTCGCACCCCCCTGCATACGGGCCTGACATAGTTGTAACTACTTATACTCAATATACTCAAATAAGACTATTTTTGGTATAAAATGCATGGAATTGCTTCTAAACACATTAATTTTTAAAACCCAGCACTGATAAAAGATTACGAAAATTAAGTTTGAGCCAAGGTGGATATGGATTTGAATTTTGATCTTCTCGCCAGTAGCTACTCTGTATAAATCTAGATCTACTAGTAAACACTAGACAAGGATATTGAGATTTGTATGGACGAATCTAGGACCAGGGCTATTCAGAACCAAGAATCGATATTTTTTCTTTAAATTATAAATTATATAATTGTTTAACTAATTATCAGAAAACAACATATATATATATTTGCCTTTTGACAGTTCGTGGTCTCAGTCGCACAGCCAACTAACATATAACTACACAGGTTTATTTGCCAAAAAATATACATTTTAAAGGCATACATATATATATTAATAATTAACAATATAATGTGCGCATTGTGGGGAATGGTGAACAGAATTAATAGTAAAATAATAAAAACAGAATCAATAGTAAAATTTAAAAAAAACAAAAACAATACATCATATAACAATATTGTCTGTTCTGTGAGTG
This sequence comes from Symmetromphalus regularis, assembly GCA_032355785.1. Taxonomy (NCBI): domain Eukaryota; kingdom Metazoa; phylum Mollusca; class Gastropoda; order Neomphalida; family Neomphalidae; genus Symmetromphalus; species Symmetromphalus regularis. The sequence goes on along the minus strand of JAULBS010090741.1, from coordinate 1,613 downwards.
GTTGCAGTGGTTAAATATCTACAAAGTTTAATTAGCTGTTTTGCATTACTGCTGGACAGTAGTTTGGTCAGTTTAAATGTTGATGGTTTATTAAAATAGATATCTGCAACAAATAGATGCTTAATTAATTATAGTTAATCAAACGTATTGTCAAACACTAGTTTTGTGTATTAGACGAGTGTGCGAGCGGTTGGGTAGTCCGTATAGAGATCCCTGCTCAGTTTTATCATCATAATTAAAATTATTATTTAATATATTGTACCAATAACATGACAGTATGTTACTTTAAACAGTGGGACCTCTTACTCCTACAGTTTCTGCAAGTTTCTGCGTGAAATACACATACATGTATATTATTGTGTACAATGTTTAATTTTCAATAGGTTTGTGGTGCACTCGAGGACTAGCAGTAAAGTTTGTTTTATTTAACGACGCCTCTAGAGCACATTGATTTTTAATTTATCTTCGGCTATTGGACGTTAATTACATGGTCATTCTGACATATTTATAGAGGAAACCCGTTGCGTTCACATAGGCTACTGTTTCCGATAAGCAGCAAGTGGTCTTTTATATGCACCGTCCCACAGACAGGACACCACATACCATGGCCTTTGATGAACCAGTGGTGGACCACTGGTTGGAACGGAAAAATATGGAGGACTAGCAAAACACCAGCAGAAACACCAACCATGTGTCATTATTAAACTCACCTGTAAAGGAAGCATCTATACGATTACTCAAATCCGGCAGTGGTTGTCTTGGTCTTTGTCTAGGCTGTGATACTGGAGGGCGTTGAGGTCTGGTAGGCGACAGGTTCCTCTGAGGACTGAAGCGCTCCGAGGCCCACGCAGGCACTTCTAATTTAGGAGCCTCAGTGGTAACGACTTCAACGAACGCGTCCCTGGCGCAGTCTTGAGAAGCCAGCATGTGCCTCAAAGATGTTCTGGCGTAGAAGTGGAAGTTGATCGCTGTTCTCTGGAAGGAACCAAAGATAGGAAGGATCATTAGAAGGTGTGGGTAGGAACATGGGAGCTGGAATAAGGAATTACGGGAAATGTTTTCTTATTGCACCGCGGTGGAACGATCCATAAGACATTTTTAGAAATCCACTAGTGTGTACCAATCTGCTCATCTGACCAACTGTCTCTTCATAGACCTTTTTTAGAATCCAAAACTAATGAAATCGACAACCAACTGCATCAGCTACTTAGACTGGTCTCCAGTTAACAAATCCACTGTTGACAACAAAATTGACAAACACAGGCCTAACTTCAAACCTGGCCAGGAATATATTCGCTGTTAGGTATTTTATTTTGTGGCTCGTAAAGGAACTTAAATGATGTTCTTTATATTATAATTCTTATGTTTTTCGACTTTGTTCGTTGTGTACGAATGAAAACATTCACTGTAATATAAAGATTATTACACGGGAACTTGTTTAGTTATACAAGCTGTTTTGGAAAAGAAAAGGATATTGTTAAATCTGTAGATAGTACGTGTTAACCACATCGTATTTTTGACAAGTGGTTGGTTGTTGTTGTATTTATTTTTCGTGCTTATATCCAATTAAGGTTCAAGCACGCTGTCCTGGGCACACAACTCAGGTTCCTGTG
>JAULBS010090730.1:0-17456 GCA_032355785.1 Symmetromphalus regularis | reverse complement strand
AGTATAGCCCCATATCCACCTTGATCCACCACAGCAGATAGCTTAAATAAGTAAACACTGGACATGCACTGTTGAGTACAGTACTGCCGGTGAGATGTGAATATTACATTAGAGTATAGCCCCATATCCACCTTGATCCACCACAGCAGATAGCTTAAATAAGTAAACACTGGACATGCACTGTTGAGTGCAGTACTGCCGGTAAGATGTGCGTATATTTGTAAATGGTGATTTAATTTAACTGCAAAATAATTGGCTTTTGACAATAGTTATTTTGTTAGGACCAAACTTTGACACTATTCTTTACTTTATCATTGTTTCAATATTTATCCAACGTTTTTAATGTAGAGATGACCTTATTTCTGGGTTTGATGTGTCTGTGACAAACTTTAATTTATGCTTGATTAAAATTATTTTCAGCTGTTGATATTTGGTCTGCTGGCGTCATCTTTCTTTCATTGCTTAGTGGGAGATACCCATTTTTCCGTGCCATAGATGACGCAACTGCTCTCTCTCAAATAATAACCATCATGGGAAGTGAACAACTTAAAACTGCTGCCAAGTCATTTGGTAAGAGTCAGTCATTATAAAAATACACTGAATATTCTTAACTTAAAAATGAGAACTTTGGGTCTTTAATAGCTGTTGTAATACGAAGATATTCATTCCTCACGTGGCTTATCGGCTTTAATGCAAAAGAGATTGGAGGTACTTCCATGTTATGTGTGAGAGTAGTTATGGTCAGGTCTGTTCAAGAAATGATCCGATGGTAGGGATGTAGAAGGCAAATTATTAAGTGGTGGCAAAGAACTTTTAAACTAGTAGAGTGATAAGCAAGGATGATCAGATGGTGGGGGTGTAGATGGCAAATTATCAAGTGGTAGGAAGGATTTTTAAACTAACTGAGTTGTAGGCAAGAAATGATCAGATGGTAGGGTTGTCACATCAAGTGGTGGCAACAAATTTTAAACTGATAAGAGTGGTAGGCCAGATATCAGATGGGTGGGGTGTAGATGGCAAATTATCAAGTGGTGGCAAGGAATTTTAAACTGGTAGAGTGATAGGCAAGAAATCAGATTGTACAGGTGCGGTTTTAAATTGGTAATATGGTAGGGAAAATATAATCAGGTTGCAGCTGGTATATTGTCTTTCATTTCTGCTACATAATTTGATAAAGTTAACATGTATTTCTAGTTTAGTATTTGTGTATGTGTGTCATTGACGTCACTAATAAAATGTGATTAATTTCCATTGTTTTACAGGGAAACATTTGATATGCAGTCCCGGCTCACAGCCTGTGGATTTAAGAACACTGTGTCACAAACTGCGCAGTGCTGCACCCCGTCCAGGTAAATCACACTGTTTGAAAACACTCAACAAAGACAATCTTTCAAAATCATGGACAAATATTCCTAAGTCAGCATTTGACTTGTTGTATCGATTGTTGGATTTGGATCCAGTGACAAGAATAACTGCTGAGGATGCTCTGAAAGAACCATTCTTTTCAGATTGTACATGATGCCATTGTTAAATAGTTTTTAATTAGTTACACTTCTGACAGAACCATTTTCTGATTGTATATGATACCATTGTTAAATAGTTCTTAATTAGTTACCATTTCAGAAAGAAACATTCTTTTCTGATTGTTCATAATGCCATTGTTAAATAGTTCTTAATTAATTACACTTCTCACTGTTATTAAAGTTGTCTTTTGGTGTATTTGAAATTCTATCATATATTATGGAGACTTTTCAATCATTTATACTTTAACAAGTGATTTGATGAAACTCTTTCAGCATGTTTTAAGTTCTAAAGTTTAATGGGAAAGATGATTTTTCTTTTACAGTATTAAGCTTCTCTTAAGGCTGTTTATTAATCAGAATGGAAATTCTTTTCTTGACGTGGTTTGTTAATCAACTAGGGGAAATATGTTTTAACGTGGCAAAAATCAAGGAATTCATCAATGCATCTTAAGTGGCACCCCTGATAATAAGAACTACTAACAACATTAATTAATTTATCTTCTCTTTTAAAATTTCATACAAAATAAAATATTGAAAGATTGGGGTGGGGTGAAATTTCAAATGAATTTCTTGTAAGCATCCTGTTAATATTCTACTATACTGCATCAGTAATTCAAATATTTTCAATTGTACATAAGAATTACTACACATTGAAAGCAGATCAGCAAGATACAAATTACTGTTGCATTAAAACAGTGTTCTCGCAGGCTGAAAATTAAAGTAAAACGAAAGGTGGTGGATGAATTCACAGGGTGGCGGCAAAATGCTAAAGGGTGGTGGTGCACCCTCCTTAAATGGAGTTGCGAGAACATTGATTTGAGTAACACTGACACTTTTATTTTTCAGCATAATGAATTTTCACAAATATCTACTAAAGGATAACAAATTTTATTGATATTTTAAATTGTAGTTCTTGTATTATATATTTTTATTTATTGATTTAAGAAATATTCTATTATGGTAAATATATGTATTTGTAATTATATGCACTATTATTATTAAAGAATAAAATATATTATTGATATTAATATTTTGTTTGGTGTTTGTGTCCCCATCCACCACCTCCCCATTTTCAGTGAAGGTTGTCTCATTGTTTTATAAATACAGTTGATTCTAGGTGTAATGGTTTTCATTACCCATTTGTTGAACTGTGAAGTGAGCCCATTTTCACTGGTTGAACAGTTTTATTCACAAATGTTGTGCCAAAATAAATGTTTTTTTAAAAACATTTACATTTCCTTTTGGTTGAAAAATATAAATTCTCTTAGGTGAACCTAGTATTATGTCTGACCATTTTCTTTTAATAAGTTTTGTAGGTTCAAGCGTCTCACAATAGGATTTCAATAATGAACCTGTGGGACTACCTAGGCCAAATTTTATGCTTGTATAACCATTAGAAAGATTCACATTTAAAAACAACTGCTGTTAACACGTGTACCATAATTTAAGACTGATGTTTGTACAAAACCATTAACAAAATTTGGAGCCGATTTTGAATTAAAAAAAAATTCTGTTTAATTTTCCTTATAATCAGTATTTAGTTATAATACATTTTGTATTATTTCGGCATATAAATAGAATACAAAAATAGGAAATTAATTTTATTAACCCTTTTTAATATTCCAATACTGGGGAACCCATTTATTTTTTTGCTTATATGTTTGCCATCTAGAAATTAAAACTTAGTTTATCAAACTAGGTATCCATTACTGCATCCAAAAAAGATTTGGTCAACTTTTAGCCAGCTTGTGAAATTTTCATACTATACTGAACAGCAAAAGAAATTCTAATGCTTGTTTAATTAAATTAAGACAAAAATTTCATAACACTTGCTGCACACACTTTACACTTCTCTCCACGTACCTCCAATAAGCAAAACAGCCAACATCAAAATATGGTTAACCTTTGTTCAATCAAACATTGCAAATTAAATTTGGGTTTCTTTTGCTGTTCAGTATATATGTAAACATCTTGAAACATTAGATTTTATAATCCCACACTTTACACCACCCCACCCATATTTCAAATCCTTGTAGCTAATAATTAGAGAGAACAAATTCAACCAGTAACACCATGTTTCTGGTATCACACCTGAACTGGAATACCGTATTCAACCATTTAAGCGCATATACTTTTGTCTCGTGGCGGCCGAGCAACGTGAATTTGTCTCCGGATCACAATATTTAAAAAACGTTGCAATGAGCTGTTCGAAACTGATGTCAGGAGGAAAGCAGAGATTTTTTTATATTTGCCTTGACGTGCGCTTAAACAACAAAGATAGGATTTTTTTGTACAGCACTGTGCGCTAAAACGGTCGAATATGGTAAGCATCAAACCTGAATGCTTGAGATGTTAAATTTTTGAGAATCAGCTTCTGGATTAAACAAATTATAGTATTTATGATACTTTATTGTTACTGCTTCTGTATTTTGTTGTTATAAATACATTTCTCAGTCCTCAACATTTCTGGAGTGATAGCTTGCACTTGTTTGGAACTCAATTGAAAATATAAAGTGATGCTTGTGAATTGAAACATGTATTTACAGGAGATAATTAAAAATGAAAAATCCGGTTTTGGGAATTTACGCAGCCAAAAACAAAGGCCTATTTAATTAAAAACATGTCTGAGCCAGTCAAGCAAGCTTTCCACATTAAATTGTTCCTGTTGGCTCCATGGTTAAGCTGTCAGACCTATTGCTGGTAGGTATTGGGATCAAATCTCAGCAGAGGCATCGGATTTATAATCTCCATAAGAGTAACCCATGTGGTGGTAGCAGGTTTCCCCTAAAGACGATGAGTCATAAAACAAATCTGACTCGTAATAGGCTCTGAATAAACAAAGCGCTGGTTGTCATTAAACAAACAATCCTTTCTTTCCACATTAAAATAACAAAACATAATCTGCTTTGTACATGAGTTTTATTTTCATAAATATATGAAACAGGAGTTGTCTTTGAAGCAATGAACAAAATGCACTACATTGTTATACTATGAACAATGTTCACAATGATATATATACAAATGCATAAATGTTGATCTTTTTTTCTAATAAACATGTTTAGAAAATGTGTAAACATTATATAATATGCATCATACCTTACTGTTGAATTGTCCACCAGAATACACTAAAAAGAACTGTTAACATGGTTTCATTTGTTACTATTGACATAATGTTTATTATATTTTAGGGTATTTTGTTCTCAGTAATGTTCACATGCACCAATAAAAACAGTTCATCATCAATACCACACAAACAAATATGTTGTTTTTCTCGCTATAAATTGGTCAAAATGTTTCAATATTTTATGTAAATAACTGGATGAAATTTATATTTTGAGATCATGATGCAGGGCACAAACAAGGTTTGAATATTTTAAAACAAAACCAATATTCAAAAGCACTGCATTTTTGCAAAACTGGCAAGTCCTAGACGACAGTTGAGACATAAGAATTCAATTTTTTTAAATTTATTTTGTTTAGGTACTTCAGTGTTTTTGTTTTTGTACCTGATTACTGAATCCTCTAATTAACTGTGTTGAGATTTCCTCTTTGTTCATATGTATTTATACATGTGCATCAAATATCTTTTTTTTAAAAAAAGAGTACAATTTTGATCACAGGCATTTGAACCCTCTGCTTGGCAATGGTGAATATTAAAATTTACTGAACGTAAAAAAAGAAGAAACGGTGATATAAAATAGATGTCAACTAAGTTGAATGCAACATAAACGTCATAAATGCAAACACCATCACAATAATATTACATTTGTACACTAGTAACAGAAAATCAACATATTTTAGTTTGGCCAACTCTAAAGCATTAACTTAAATGGTTAAAAAAAAAAAATCTTGAAAACAGTGGGGTGTTTTTTTGGAGAGGATGGAGGTAATATCCATATTCAACAAACCAGGTCATCAAGCTAGACCTTTTTATACATTGTTTTATTATTTATTTTATTATTATTATTTTTTCCATTTTTCAAAGGATGTGGAATTGCCACCAAAGTACAGATACTGGACAAATGTGTTCTTGTTAAGATTTAAATTACTTACATTTTAACTTTTATGTCTTAGAATTGCTGTTTTAACCATTATGATGAATGAATAAAACATTTGTTAAAATTGGTATAGGATGAACGAGTGTTGAAGTATTTCAGGAGTTTCAATATTAGGATTCAGATGCTGAAGCAGAATGAATATTGTTTAATAAAATCAATTATTTTAATGTTGAAGAGTGGCCAAACCTTATTATATTCCATCTATAAACACACACACATACAACCAAACATCAAATTGATATTTTCTGATAGAACTCTATTTAAATAATTCTGTAAATAATTATAAAGGATCATTTGATTCTTACCATCAAGTATTCTAAAATGTACAGATAAAAAAAAAACTAATTATTTAACATTTTAAAATTAAATAATAAATAACCTGTTTCAAGTGTATAAATAAACTGAAAGTTGTTACCAGGAGAATTTTTTTTTTCATTTTAAATCATTTTTATTATTTATCCTTTTTAATAATAAAATGATAATACAACAGTGTACAGATATATGAATTAGAAAAAGGATGGGTGTAACATCATAAATGGGGAAGGATGCAGATTGGTGGATGTCATATAACATAAAGTAAAAATAAAGTATATCCATCCACTGCACCCCCCACTGAGTCCATCTGTGAATGGTATGGTATCACCTAATTCATCAAGACTAATGTCATATCGTTCCATTATATTTCACTATCGCCCCTAAGACATACCTGTATTCTATTTAGATAAAACAGGTTATCTCCCCTCCTACTAAGAAATGCTGACAGGTTATCTCTCCATTATACATATGCCGAAAGTGATGTTATGTTTTTTATTTCCTACATACATAGATATTAACATTAGTTGTAGAAAATTGTAATCTTAACTAAATGAGAAAGTTATTTCCTGAACGATGATAACCAGGGTGTGTTTTTTCACAATGTGAGATTATAGAGATAAAAAGCGGTTGTATTACTGCACTGTATGATAAATAACAAACATCAAATCAATATAACAGTAAAATGAATAACAGAATAAACATGACATTTTAGAAGTACTTTGATGGCAAACAAAAAATAAACTTGATTTGTTATTTCATTAAAAGAGTCAACTTTAACATACTTTATTTTGTTCTGTCTAGTAGAAGATATACATTTGATGTTTGATGTGACAAAAAACACTATGATAAAGACTAGACCGAAACAACAAAATGTATACATTCTTCTATGGTGTGACAGAGATCAAACACATATAAACATCAACTGCCAAAAAGAAGAGCATTACAGAGTTTTAAAAAAACATTCTCAAAAGTTGAAAATATTAAGTCAACAGTCTAATCAAATAGAATATAGAAAATTAATATACTTAAATTTACCTTATATCAAAAACAGTTAAATGTCGAAAAGTTATTTAAAAAAAGAAATTGTGTTGGTGAACCAATAAATGAAACAAAAGTATATTCTAGTTGTATTGAAAATGAAACATTTTATCACTTATCAATAACATTTTGTTGAGGATTAGAATAAATGATTGTAAATTAATAAAAACTTCATAATACCTAAATGACTTCACTTCAGAAAAGTATTGCCTTCTATGATATTCATCAAGACCAGACAAAAAACAAGAAATATCAAATCAATATAGCAAGTAAAATGAATGACAACAGGTAAAATTTACTAAAATGCAAATTAACTACATGTATTTGAAATATATTTTCAACGTTTTTGAATGTTAATTTAACTCGGTAGTTTGTCTCAAGAATACCACAATAATATTACTGGGAACTGCTGATTAATAACACCATCTGAACCTGCTCTTATACTCAATTTAATTTTAATATCTTCTAACATCAAATACATCTACAGGTGAAAAGAAATGCCCTATATAAAAATAAATTAATAATTGTGTGTGTAATACTAATACCCTAACTTAATAATGGGGGATATACAGCTACATTAATGACAAATCATATGAACAGAAATAAAACAGGTAAAAAAACAAAAACATATGGAGATTTAAAAACAAACCTCGTCAATAAACAGTAATTTATTATTTCAGATAAACTGCAATCTTTAATTAAGATAATAGGATGCATTAAATAAACAAATTGTATAGTAATTAAAATTCTCATTTTGTATATCACTAATTAACAAAATTAAAAATTTCAATATAGAATATTACATTTTATATTTTTGAAAGCCTTCACTCTCATTTCAATTATTTTTTTAATATAAAAATTACTTCACAACAAATTAGTAAACAGAATACATTTTGTAAAATTAAACTAAATCCCCATTTTGTTTATTTCATTATTTATTTATGTGACTTTATCGCTTTCTTTTTATATAGATTTAGCATTTTAAAGATAATAAACTACCAAAAAATGTATGTTCAGTAAAAAAACGGTTCATTAAAATATAAAGGAGTGTTTGGGAGGAAATCATCCTACAATCTTGCAAATATTCTCTTTTTTATGTAAGATGAAAAAAAAGTTTTCTTCCATACTATACAAGGTGTTTTTTTGTGTGTTTTAAACAGAATAAACTCCAAAGGTTATGGCTTTATTTATTAAAAATAATCTATGTAGAGAGAGGATTGTAATCTATTTAAGGAGAGAGATGGCTGTGTAATCTATTTAAGTAATGAGGGATATGGGCAGAAATCATTCCAAACACACTGAATTCATTGTAGCACTAGTTATGTACAAATAAATGTGAAGAATACCGATGCAGACCATGCTCTCAACCATCACCGTCCCTCTCAGTATAACAAACATGGAATGAAAAGAATTTAGACAAAATCTTGTGCTGCCGGAATGACACTTAGGAATTGTGACTTGACAAGTGGTTTCCTCCCTTCAAACTAATGCACCAATATGTATTTATGAATGAGATCAAAGAGTTTGCGATGTCATCGAATTGTTCATCGCCAGGAATGATAGAATTATATGTAGCACCAACATATTTCCAAAATAACAATTATTTTTTTAAAATCTTATATTTTAGTTGAGGGTTTTCCCAAACTATTTTATATATTTAAAATGATTTGACTTTATTGACATTTCAGCTAAGACTTTTCAAGACTGTATTTAAATATATATAAAAAATGTTTTAACATTTGTTTTTCTCTGATAACCATGAATTTGGGGTACATACATTTCTTTCTGAGTATAGCCTATTATTACTTTGAACTTTAGTTGCACTTTCAACAGGAGCAGACTGCAATTGTATTTTATGTTTTGGTTCTAGTTTCCTGCCATCAAACCAAATGAATTTTTTTATCATCAACCCCTCCACACCACCTAACACAAAATTATGAATTCACCCAATGGATGAGACATTTAAGATGAATAGTCATAATAAATAAAATATTAGCACTTATTTTCTTTTCCAGCAAACATAAGCTCAAAAACTGGTAAACTGTTTTCAGTGTTAAAGTTTACTACATTATTACAATTATTGTGAAAGTTTACTATACCACTACAATTATTTAGAAAGAATGAGTACTTTCACTGACAGTTTATTTCTGAGGAGGAAACCAATTGTCAATGCGTAGTTAGCAATGGAAGATGATCATGATTTCATCATAAAAGTACAGTAGAATCGCCAATGAGAAAACACTGATATTTAAAATGGACACTTTGTACACAATGTTAAAAGGTATGAAAATGACAAAATTACAAATGGCTTTGTAATATTAAAACTATGTGTATAAAAATACAAATGTGATGATTTAACATTGATGCACATGGGTGTTTTTTTTCTCTCATAAATATGTACAAATAAAAATATTTCTTTTAAAAAAATCAATTTTCAGTCCTGTGGTCCCAGCCCTGTTAACAAAAACTGTAAAATATGTCAATAAAATTGTCTCCAGAAACATTTATATTCATTGATAAGCACTGTAAAAATACATAACCAACATTTTGCTTTTAAGATTATTATTTCAAAAAAAAGCTATGATGGTTCAAGTTTTTCTCCATAATTTGGTGAAACAGTAAATGCATCACATTTCAGAAAATTATCTCGTCAAAACAAGGCAAGAACAGTTTGATTTTAGAACAATGCACTTTCGCTCAGCGCTTTAAAGAAAAACAACTATCATGTTTCTTGTTCAATACTGAGCAAATACAAGGAAAATATCAAATGACAAAATGCCAACTGAAAAGTTTAACTGCTGCTAGACCATGGAACAGCTTATCAATGAGTCCTATCCATTTATAAACAGAATGAGAGCAATTCACTGCTAATCTGATAATTATTCTAGGTTTCAAAATGAGGAGAGCAGTTTCATCAATTTAAATATTTTCTGGGTAAAACAAAAAAGGCAACTGCATATATGCTCTCCACTTTTCATTTTCAGACAAGATTGAGGTGAGCACGAGCAATCACTCACCTGTAAAGAAGAGGAATGGTTTGCTAGAGTTGCTGCAGTGTATCAGTTTGAATTCTACTATAATGACAGCGAAGATGAAAGTGTTAAAAGTCAGTTATGTGCCTTCAGGATTAAAAATGTTTTAGTGAGACCGAGATCATAAGACTGAATTAACAACATAAACATACTTCATGGCAGTATTCCGGCTAGGCCTATAAAACGATTTCTAAAATACACCCACAAATCATGAGCCCACGATATTGTCACATAGACACGTGTGTTCTCTTTTAAGTACATGCACTAAGCGAACAATTCACATATGGTAATTAATATCACTCAATGAAAATGGACCCTCAAAAAACAATATATTTTGTGTCAAAAATACATGACTTCAAATGCAAATCTCCTATATCAATTGGTAAAAAAAATAGGACATTTTCATACAAGCATTTTTTTAATACAAGTGCAGTGAAATGTTGTTTTTAACATGACACATTTTAATATTTTTGGTAACAAAATCTGATTGGACAATAATGCACAATGTTTTTTTTTTAAATGCACCTCAAGTTAAGAAACTTCATATCACTGCATGTGACTGCTGATTTTAAAACTACAGCAAATTTGCTTGCAACTTTTTAAACACATTTTATCCAACAAATAACATGAGCACCAACAATCCAATATTCAATTTCCGTCCTCCATCTTCAAGTGAAAATATAAACTTTAACATTTCTCTATTTTCACAAATCGAACACAAGGAATATGAACACTCCTATTTTGGTGTCTCTTTTGTATTTTTGTCACAGTGGGCAGTGGGAAGCACAAACAAATTGTAACAAGATGATGCCACCCACTTACCAATAGTTTCACTCTGTCAGTTTGAAAAAAAGATTAATGAAATGAATTAACAATGAAATTTTGTTAACAATAGAAACACTGCCTATATATACACTGGCTCGGCAGTTCGTTTGTTTCGATTTTGTCCAATGGGCTGAACAGGGCTAGAGATTCCTTCTGACCAGTCAGACTGAGCTGAATGAGGTGAGGAGCTTGACCACTGTCCTGGGGAGTCAGGTGATGGTGTCGGAAAATTGTCTGGCAAAAAGTTTCTTGTATGTTGAGGGGGCGAGTCTGAACTCATATGACTGTGCTGCGAAGGAGGGGTGGGATATTGGTCAATAACGTTAACAGCCGTATAATGAGGTGGCATTTGTGAAGAGTTCAGAAACTTGGGATACATGTTCTGAATCGTTGAAACTGGAATAGAATCCAGATGGTTGTCGTTGGGATGCGAATACTCATTCTGCCGTGTCATCGGACTCGACTGGACCCGGTTCTGCTGCGCATGCTGGTGCATCGCTTGGATATGCCGTGGTGATGTGGGCAGGTTTTTCGGCTTAATGGGTGAAGGGATGCCATGGCCCATTGGACTGCCACCACTCTGTGAGTTGGGTGGTGAGTTTTGCATAGGTAGCTGCTGGTGATGCTGAGCCGATTCAATCCACTCCTGCAGACCGAGAGGCTCATGATCCAGTCTCTGGTTCGGGTTGTACTGTGCGTGCATCACCGATAGGTCATTAAGAGGTCTTTGGGATTGTTGTTGTTGCTGCTGCTGTTGCATCAAAGGCACATCATCTATTGCAGGATAGCCTGGCTGGGTAAGAACAGCCATGGCTGCATTTTCATAATGAGGTGGGGTCAAATCATAACCTTGCGGAGATTGTGATTCTAACGAGTTTCCAGGAGAAACTGTACCAGCTGAAGATGATTCGCTATTCGGATGTGGATGTGCATTTGGATTCTTTTTCTTTCTTGATTTGGCTTTCTGAGCTGGGGGTAATCCATTGAGACGACAGATTGGAGTGTTGGGGTCATGATCCTTCAACACGTGATTGTTTTTGGCATTTTTACGCTGTTTGCCCTTCGTTTTGCTGTTAATCGGCTGCATGTACATTGATGTTGGTGAGGGAACGCCGCCATTTGCTAAGTGCATGCTGACTGGACTGTTTATTTTGTATTCATCCAACAACTGCACGATGTCATGGTGTCGACGCTCATAGGCTACATGACTTGGAAGGCGATCCATGTGATCAGTGATATCACGATTTGCATAGTGGTCCAGAAGAATCTTGGCCGTTTCGTAACTTCCTTCTTTAGCTGCCAGAAACAAGGGAGTTTCATCCTGTAAAATAAAGTTGCATCTATTAGTCATAATTAACTAAAGATTGAAATTTTATATACTGTAATACTGGCTTCATAATGAAAATAAAAACAAAATAAATTTCTTTTATTAATCAAATGCCATATGAAAAATTGTAAACTTTGCATATCCTGATCTCAGGAGCTAAAATTAGGTTTTACAACAAAACAAAAAAAGAATAAAATATAATTTCAGTCTTTGAATACAACTTATAGTGTTGTACAGCATTCTATCAGTTCATATATTGCTTGAATGCAATGAAACAAAGAGCTTTTCCTCTTTCTTTTATAAGCAGAATACTTATAAGAACAGGTACACAATCCTAGAATAAGAAAGGGCACATGAGTTTGAAGATAGGCTAAATATAACACAAAGAAAAATTACAGTCAACCATTGTCGTTAATCCAGCTTTATAAAATGGGTGTTAGAGTGAAGATTTAAACTATTATTTAAAACAGACCTTGCAGTCCTGGGCATCTCTGTTAGCATTGTGTTGCAACAACGTCATGGCTGCCTCAGCATTGTTCACTGCAGCTGCCCAGTGCAGTGCAGTTTTACCTAAAATCAATGAAAAACATTCAGTATTAATAAACAAAACAAGTATTATTACAGAAGGTTTAATGATCTATCTCAAAGAGAAAATGTGTACTGTATGTTTCTGACAGTTTCTCAAGAAGAAACAAACATTACTAATACTCCAACCAATAGCATTTTAGAACTATGGTAGAATACAAGAAAAAGAATGCAATAGTATAAGGATGGTCAACACGAAAGTAGTCTTCTCCCCTTCACAAATCCTTGAAGTTTGAAGTTGAATGAAGGTTTTTCCCAACCTATTCTGAGTCATTTCAGAAACCGCATAGACCAATATAAGTTGTAGAAGCATCACACGGGATATATGCTTTTTATGCACCCTCTGTGTGTTCTTTTACCCTGAGCTGAAGGCGAGGGGTAAAAGAACACACAGAGGGTGCATAAGAAGTCATAAATCCCAAGAGATGCTTCTACAATGATTTTATCTTGTCGACATGTTAAACTATATAGTTAATTAATCAAAGTAATGCAAGAGAATAACACTCAGAATGTTGTTCAGTTGATCAGTGGTTTCGCTGATAATTGTTACGTATTTAGTAATGATGTTTTTATGTATGATGTCATGGATTGAATAAAGATGGCGACACAGCAGACATGTTGTTTTGTAATATTGTAAGTAAAAAGGATAAATAGAATTCGCTACTCGTGTTCGTTAATATGTAAAATATCAACTGAGTGTTAATCTGTATTTTTGACAGGAAATGTAATTAATTGATTATGGAGTTTGTTTTTAATATAATTGAGGTGGCAGTAAATTGTTGAAAAATTGACTCCACCCATAGAGGTATAAGGGTTTTGTCAACCGGAAAACAACCAATGAGATTAAAGAATTTTACATAGAGGCAAGATAATATTTTTTACTCAGTCAGAGGCAGTGCCTGATTTAGCCAAAAGCTAAACAAGTTACAGTTTAGGGCTTCACAATCTGCAGGGCCTCACAAAATGTCTTCTTTTTTTTGTTTACTTGTAAAATTTTATGTGGCTTTTGTATGTACTGTAATTTTTAAAAGGGCCTTCAATCTTTATGTAGCTTATGGCCCCACCATGTCTAAATCTGACAGTTTATATCCAATACTGCTTTTATGCTTTGAGCTCATCGGATGACATCCAGTACTGCTCTCATCAAAATGACATATTGGCTTTGTTGTTCAAGGCATGGCTAAGGTAACTATGTATTGGTCGAATATTTCAAAATGAAATGTTAAAATCTTGAATAGTCATCAAAGAGATATGTTGAAAGTTAAATCTGCTAGTCTGCTATCCATGATCAAATCAAAACTATTAAATTACATGTATTTAAAAAAGAAATGAAGAGTTTAATTGCAAAATGTAGTATCTCCATTTTTGACATTTTGAGAAAAACTGCATTTTTCTGTGGAAATGACATTTGTGCATGGCGTTTATCACGCTTTGGAACGAAAGCATATTTTCTACTACGTTCACACATAGTAGATGCTGTGGTCTGCAAACAATTACAATGTTAACTTGGAGAACCAATGAAAGCCTTTCCTTTGGTGACGATTTTTTAGTTTTTACTAATTTAGCACTTACAATATTTTGCAATGAAACTCTTAAAATATTTCACTAACTCATGGTTAGTGTAACTGTGCTTTGAACAACTGGGTCTTAACACCTGAATATTATATTTATTACTCAGACATTAGTTTAGTAAACATGTTGCTTAAAACATTGTCCTGCTTGTTTAATAAATGTTCTGCTTTACCCTCCATAGGCTTGTTTCCTAGTAACCCTTGGACCATTTGTTTTCTTCAATGTGCACAAGACTAAATACCTACAGATTGCTACTACACTGGCCAGATGGTTGGGTAAGTGATTTTGCTTTTTTTTAGGAACTATCACAAGAAACTTTTTAGGGAATAAAGGAAGGTGGGAGTAGCTGTATGTGTACAGGAGAAAAATTACTAGACAAATGCCCATAGTAAATAAATAGTATTTGCCAATTTGGTTTTCATTAGACTATGCTTTTTGTGTAACACCACCACTGTAACATGTACTATAGGAAGGCCAGAGCAGAGGTGGGCCAGTTGGCATGGGTCTACAATTTTGAAGGGGCCCACTCCCCATGGTATTCAGCACTGATTACAAAAATACTTTGTGAACTGTCTGAAATGGGGGCCTACATTTTCCTTCTGGCCCGAGCATATTACTAACATTGCTCGGGCCTGACTATATGCAACCTTCATTAAGAAACTGATGATGCAGCTACAGTAGTAGTAATAGTGTACATGTATTAATATCATTAAAAATATATATGCTATTAACTGCACTTTGTTACTAATAAATCTGTTTAATATTGCAGCATTTGGCATCATGATAGTTCTAGCCGTGAACAAACTTGCTCGTCATGAAGGTCAAGGTCGACCAGTAGTTGGTAATTTCTCTGGTGTTCCTAACCTGTTTGGTGTGTGTGTGTATTCCTTCATGTGTCACCATTCCTTGCCATCACTAATAACACCAATCAGGGACAAATCCAGCCTCTACAAAGTTCTAGCAATGGACTACATACTCATCCTTGGATTCTATGCACTGCTGTCTTTCACAGGAATTTTCACATTCGCAACTATAGAAGACATATACACTCTAAATTTCTTGCCTGATGTATGTGGAGTAAGCACAGTAACAACTGTAAGCTTCTTTGAATATTTTCTGGGTTTGTTCCCAGTGTTTACCCTAAGCACAAACTTTCCTATCATTGGCATAACATTGAGAAACAACATTACAACCCTTTTTTCAAACAAAGATGGACCACGTCACTGGACATTGACAAGGATTCTGTTTCCATTAGCAGCAATACTACCTCCTATAGCTGTTGCGTTTGGGACAAATCAGGTCGAGTTTCTTGTTGGCATTACAGGATCGTATGCTGGTGCAGGAATCCAGTATGTGATTCCAGCACTTCTAGTGTACTTTTCCAGGAAGAATCAAAATATACGTCAGTGTGACAATCAGCTACGGTCTCCATTCCGACACAAGTTTTGGGTTGTATTAATCATGTTATGGGCATTATTCTGTGTAAGTTTTGTGACTGTTAATCACATTATTACAGAGAAGTAATCAAACTATTTCTGTGATGTATCAAGTTATTATTTTTCATACTATTAATATATTTTTCACTATCTTGTTTAAATTTGTCTTTGATATTTTTTCTGTACAAAACACAGTTGTAGATATTTTTTCCCCTTGAAATCCATTTACGGAAATGTAAAACATCCTGTAGAAATTAAAATGTATTAACAAGGCACTAGAAATATAAAGGCTGATCAGGTAGACATGTTTCAAATGGAACAGTTTAATAGAAATATGTTAACATATTTGACACAATTGTATTGTTTTAGAATCCTCTATAATTTCAGAAATTTCAACAAGATATTGTCAGACAGAAAACATATTCTGAACTGGAATACTGAAATTGATTATAAAAGAAAAAAAAATAACAATACATTGGAATTAATAAAATGCATTTTTATTATACAAAACAGTTTATAAATCATATGTAGTACATACCATGTAGTATTGTTTAATGAAATGAGACTTGCCCTTCCAATAGCCAAATTAGGAAAATGCTAATTTCACAGACTGGCTTATTGAATTTTTAAATGGCCATATAAACTTATAAGCACCAAATTGAATAATGTGAACATCCCTGATAATCAATGTTAAGTTCAATATACTTGTCAATTTGTCTTAATGTCCACTATTAAATTAGACAAATCTGATGTCAGTTTTTCTACAAGTACTGACAGACGCCACATAATTTGTATCTTATGTATAACCCAAGATCTGTTATAAAACCAATAATCTGTGCCATTTCTTTGCTGAATTTAAGATATGTGACAATTCTTGGAAAGTCATAACTTACATTTACTTAATATTTTACATTATTTGCTGAAACTAACATGCCAGATGATTAAAATTTAAATGATTCAGTCTTTTGGATCTGTAGATATTTTCTTCATCAAACTTCAAGATATTACCCATGTTATGTACGATCCTTGAACAGTTTTCTAGCAAAGGTTTGTCTTCTCAGAATGGGCCACAAATCAACCAATGAAAGAGGAGGTGGGTCTAATTGTTTGTTTTTTCCTATCAACTAGTAACCTTTTTACACTACTAGTCCCTCGAGCGAATTGAATTATTTCTTAATTTCTATCCCTACTGTTTGTGATCTGTAGATGTTTTCAAACTGGTTTCCTCCAGCTAACCTCAACAAACATCCAGAGCACCAATACTTCTTATGAAAAATAGTAAAATAATATTTGGCATTGTTGATAATTTGCTGCAACTGTCTAAACTGGATGTTGTCAGGAAGCAACTATAGTTCCCTCGTGTATGATGGCACGAGACAGGTTCCGAGTAAGTGCATGGCGAAGAAGTTCTAATTTATGTTTTCTTGGTTCTACCAGAGCCTGCAAAAGATTTTATTTTTTTAAAATAATTAAAAATTATAAAAACACCTAGCTTTTGTTTGGTAAATTACAAAAGTAAAGTTTGTTTTATATAACGACGCCTCTAAGAGCACATTAATTTTTATCTTATCATTGGCTATTGGATGTCATACATATGGTAATTTTGACATGTTTTTAGAGGAAAACCTCTGTGGCCACATAGGCTACTCTTTCTGATAAGCAGCAAGTGGTCTTTTATATGCACTTTCCCACAGACAGGACAGCACATACCACGGCCTTTGATGAACCAGTTGTGGACCACTGGT
>JAULBS010090719.1:0-17457 GCA_032355785.1 Symmetromphalus regularis | reverse complement strand
ATGTCAAACATTTGGTTATTTTGACACGTTGTCAAGTGTGAGCCAGCCTCCAACAGGTTTTGAACCACTGTCATCAGGTTGAGAGTCCAGTGTTCTACCACTGGACTACTGAGGCTGATTCTTATACATATAGAGCAATGTAAAATGATATTTAAAACATTCGTAAATATAATGTATTTCCCAGACATCTCTTTGTAAAAGAAAAAATATTAAAAGTAGAACTTGTGAAGCGAATCTAGTTATGTACAGACTCATAAATATAACTTACTTTCTAAATTCGTACTTATTTCTAACACGGTATTAATCTCACTACATGATTTTCTGATTTAAATGTATTTTATAATTATAATAAAGAATAAATTGTCTCATAAGCTGGGATTTAAACAAAGTCATTTACGTGTTTAATACGGAACTATCTGAGCAAAATTGATACAACAAATGTAAAAACATGGGAGCCGGTCGAAATGACACAAATATTCGACATTGACTGACCACATGGTACAAAATTAAAAAGGGTTGAATTGATAAAATAAAAATAAAGTTCACTGTTGCATGATATTTCTTTATCTGTGTTTTAACCTAACACGTTTATTCTGTATTGTTTTCAGTACGACTAATAAATCTGTTTGAAATAGATCAATGTTACCCTTTTCTAAGAATACATTTCCAGTTGATTAATAAATAGGATGATTATGAATGGCAGAAATAGTAAAACAGATATATTAGTGTTGAAAACACGTGTCACAGACCCGTGCATGACAACTGCTTTGAAAAGCAGATACGTGCATGACAACTGCTTTGAAAAGAAGACACGTGCATGGCACGTTCTCCGAGGGAAAGAAAAAAATATGTTGCCAAATGTTTTGCAAGCTTTGAAATGTTCGTTAAATATACAAATCTAATTGCTGTTGTATGCATTTTTCAAATAAGATACGTAAATCATATGGTTACAAGCTATGATATTTTCGTATTTTATAAAGTAAATTATTGCTATCTTTGAGATTGTTTTAAAAGTATGACTAAACTTAAACACTAATTTCATGTTCGTAAATACGTCATATTTTGCTTGATTACTGAAGCGGTTGAAGGTTTCTGAAAGGGGGTGTCCAAATGTGATGATTGACTGGGGGGAAAATGGTTACTTTTCACGTCCTTCCACTCTGAAAATGTTTTTTAAAAATACGACAAATAAGGGTTGGAGGTCTGGACCCCCCCCCCCTCTGTATCCGCTACTGGATTGTCCTCACGGAATAATAATTAACAAAAATTAATGTGATATATTTAACTGATGTTTTTTAACCATAGTCTTATTTATTATATTTTGTATTATATATATTTCACTATATTGTATTTTGTTTAATGTTTTCAAATCACCGTTTTACACTGACGATTTAATAAAAAGATTTATATGACCGTCAATAGCCGATATTTATTTATTTTTATTTATTATTTTTTAAATTTTATTTTAAATTTATTTATATATATATATATTTTTGCACTGAAGGCGTCATGTAGTCATACTATCGAGCAGTCAATCAATCAATCAACATAAATACGTAGATCGAATTAATCGAATCTTATTTTCGTAAAGTTTGAATATTAAAATATTCCTTTTAAAATTGTTTGTAAAGATAACAAATGATTACAAATCATTTTAATCTTTCTTAGGCGTGTAATAATGTATACAAATAATTTTATTAATTTATTAAGTTTACATATTTTCGTGAAGAATTTATACAAATTATTGCCATTTTAGAAATTTTCGAAAAGTATCTAAACTAGTGTACCTACAGATTCGTAAAGATTTTTTACAAAGTATTTAAACCACATTATTAACAGATTACAGATATTTTTTAAATACACATACAAAATGATTATTATAGTTTAAATATTGTTTTAGTACATCACAAGACCCACCGAGGGGATGGTCTGTAGGGGCAAGATATATTAGTCCCAATATCCCAATCAGGGGGCCTATGCAGCACCCAGCCCCGGGGCCTAATGCCGCTCTATGTAAATCATTTAATAATATTTATTGGTTTTGTGTGTTGCATTTTTTCCTCTTTTTTCCCCAGTGGAAATGCAGTCAAAACTGATTTATTTATTTATTATTATTTTATTATTACTATTATTATTATTTTATTATTATTATTATTATTATTACTATTATTATTATTGTTATTTATTATTGTTATATTATTATTATTATTATTATTATTATTATTATTGAGCACAATCTCGCAATCTAAAAATAATGGACGGACATGTATGTACATGTATATACATAATTATGTTTTATCTTAAATAGAGACTGGGGGTACTTACAGTGCAAATACATATTTCTTAGTCTCCATCAGTCAACTATCATGATACAGGGGCCTATTTGTCTTATTTTGCCAACGTTCAGAACGGCTTTCAATTGTACTTGCTCCATTCTCAGTATAAGGGAAACAACTCCAATTTAGCACGTTTAACACAAGCATCCGGCACACCTACACCGTTTGAGGTATACTTTTTAACATAGAATCATTTATAACATTTGACGAACGCTTAATTTTGTAAATGGTTATAGGCATAATGCACTCATTTTACGTGACGTCATTTTCATATTATCGCCATCTGCGGTCCGTATGACAATGATAGTGTTCATCAGTGCCATAGCCAGCACTGAGGCAGACGAGGCAAATTCATCGTCTGTTTTTCCGACCATGCTTATAAAAGTGTATTTGAAATACAGTGGGGTCCTCTTCAGATTTGTTGTCAGTAGAGGTGCAACGATACGGCCAAACCCGTATTGTGATATAGCAAACCCGTACTGCAATACATATCGCAATACAGTTTGATTAATTACTAAAATGTGACAAAGTCACAATTTGATACATGTACTATCATACTATTTACTAAACGTATCTCAGTCAGGCAGACCTGTACTAATTTCTGATGAAAAAAGAGAATATTACATAGATACAATAGATTTATATGTTTTAATTAAGTTCAACTTATATTTTTATAACTTAATAACATAGTTATAGGTTTTATAGATAGATGGGTATTAGGTAGAAATATCACGATACGCGAAACAATATCGCGGTATGTATTGCGCTCGGCAAGTATTGCAATATACCGGTATATCGTTGTACTCCTAGTTTTCAGCCTATGGATACAGCACTGTTGATGAAAACAAAAGAGAAATATATTCTAGCAAAAGCATATTAATGTTCACGGGTGTCGGGGGAGGTTCCAGCAATTGTGAATGGGGGGTGGGGCAACTTTGGAGGGACTTGTAATTGCTGCGTTGGCCTGTACTTGCGCTTAGGGTTTTACAAGAAAAATGGTCATTGCCCGACAATTAGGGGGGGGGGCGTGTTCCTGGTGCGCCCCTCTCCATGGAACCGCACCTGGGTGTGGATGGACTAGTGTGGTTTATTATTAAAATTTAATTTTTGTCACGGTGTAGTCTGGTACATCCACACTGGATGCGATGCAGGAGTGTATTACTGTCATGACCGAATTATCAATGTTTTGATAACAGCATTGAATCTGGTACACCCACGCTAGACATCAAATGTTGAATGTATTTTCAGTATCCCCTCTATACTGGGGTTATTGTTCTAGATCCTATATCAGTATATGAAAATTTATCAATATAATAACGTACAAAAAATAGTTAAAACAACATTTTAGTCCTTTTTAATATTACTTATGCCCTTTAAAGACCATCAAGGGTGTTACATAAAGAATATAAAAATTGACAGCTGATTACCTGTGTGGCATTTAAAAACTTAAAATGATTTGAATAATGCCTAGAAATTGACCTTCTGAGATGAAAAAAAGAATAATGTTTAAATGTATATTAACATAAATGTCACGCCGCGTTTGGTATTACATTTTCTCTATAATTTATATCAAGTCAGTTTGATGAATGCCTTTACTCCCATCACAAATAGTAAAAGATGATTTCTTTTCGTTTCTGTTACCAGAAAACATCCAGAATTTGTACATTAATTCAGCATGGCAACTTTTAAACCTTGATTTGATTATATCCTAATTCGATTAATTGCATACATTTTTGGGTGGTTTTTTTTTTTCATTTATTTATTTTATTATTATTATTACCTTTTTATATTAATATTTTTGACATCATCAAAAATCTTCAAACATTGTTTGAGATGTTTTTTTATAATATACTATTAAAAAGGAACCCCTTTCTCATTTCTGAATGATAGGAAAGGAAAGGGTTGTTTGTTTAACGACATCCCAGCACATTGTTTATTCAGCGGCTATTAAGTGTCAGATATATGGTATTTTGCGGCTCGAGGCCTACAGACGAAGTGTCTTGAATTAGTAAGCCATTCAAAATAGTCACTGTTAGCCGACATTTATGTGCACAATCTTCTGTGAGTAATTGATTCTGATTCCCCTGAAACATGACGATTACACATTGATATACAGGTTGGTGATGTACGTGGTATAACAATGTGTTTGGTGATCACCCAATTTGGCAATCGTCTATTCATATATAAAACAATGTGTTTGGTGACTACCCTATTTGGCAATCGTCTATTCATATATAAAACAATGTGTTTGATGAACTCCACCCTACTTGGCAGTCGTCTATTCATATATAAAACAATGTGTTTGGTGACCTTCACCCTATTTGGCAATCGTCTATTCATATATAAAACAATGTGTTTGGTGACTACCCTATTTGGCAATCGTCTATTCATGTATAAAACAATGTGTTTGGTGACCTTCACCCTATTTGGCAATCGTCTATTCATATATAAAACAATGTGTTTGATGACCTCAACCCTACTTGGCAATCGTCTATTCATATATAAAACAATGTGTTTGTGACCTCCACCCTGTTTGGCAATCGTCTATTCTTATATAAAACAATGTGTTTGTGACCTCCACCCTGTTTGGCAATCGTCTATTCTTATATAAAATAATGTGTTTGTGACCTCCACCCTGTTTGGCAATCGTCTATTCTTATATAAAACAATGTGTTTGGTGACCTCCACCCTGTTTGGCAATCGTCCATTCATACATAAAACAATGTGTTTGACGGCCTCAACCCTATTTGGCATTCGTCTATTTATACATAAAACAATATGTTTGGTGACCTCCACCCTATTTGACATTCGTCTATTCATACATAAAACAATATGTTTGGTGACCTCCACCCTATTTGACATTCGTCTATTCATGCATAAACCATTGCGTTTGATGGTCTCCAGACTCTCCACCCTATTTGGCATTCGGTCCATTCAAACATAAAACAATATGTTTGGTGACCTCCACCGTTTTTGGAATTCGCCCCATCCATCCAACCATACATAAACCAATGCCTTTGACAAAAGATGAACAGCGTATGCGTAAGAATGGAATGATATCGTTCAGTTTAGGAGAAACACGCGAATGAAGATTTTCTCTGAACATCAACGTAGCGTTAAAGGTGTGAAAGAGAACTTCTGGAATGCAGCTCATTTCAGCGCGTCTCCCGGGCCGTTGAAACTTCTCCATTTGTCTGCAGTACATGTGGTGTAAACTTCCCACTTCCCAATTTGCCAGCTTCTTTGTTGAAGCGGTTTTCAATTAATTTTGTCATCAAGTGTCTAAACAACAGCATTCTCGTGCACGCGTTTAGCGCGGGACATCGTCAACGTTGTCAGGACGGGAAATAGAAATTCTCGCGCCAAACGTTAGATGAAAAATGACGTGTCACATTTTTGTCAGATATTATCATTGCGCTCACTGAGTTCCCTTTCCCCAATTATCTCACTATTGAGCGAGTAAAGGTTTCGATATGCGTATCTGAGCCCAATGAAAGGTCAGTGACGTTTGTTTTGATGAATTTTAGAAGTGCACTATTTTTCTCCATCACTTTGAAAAGACAATTTATTGTATTACTACAGATGTTTGGCAGAAAATGCGCCACTTAACCTTTAACCTATGTAACTTATTAAATTGGGAATTGTTGGTTACTTATATATAATGTCAAATGAGAGTAAAATTAGTTTTAGAAGTTAATAATAAGACATTTATGATAATTCGAAAAATAGAAAGAAGAACTTGAATGATGCATGGTTACCTAAACATATTTACAGACGACAGAGTCTAGAGAAGATAACATGATTTTAAGACAATTTAAGACAATTCAAGACAAGACAATTTTATTTCAGTATAAAGGCCATGGGACCTTGATACAATCTGCCACACATACATTTTTGCGCATGTGTTGTATTTGCACAGTATATTATTTTAAACTATATTCAAGTATTTCTAATTGTTTGCACATTATAAATATAAAGCCATACATTGAACAATACATCGAGATTTTCTGATGTCATAATATCAATAAATGTTTGCAATGAATGATTTTTTTAATCAATTTAGAAATAAGATGATATTTTATTTCATTAGCATTACTGATCTAGTTCATGGCCCACACGTGGCAACATCTTTTAACAATATCTGATTTACAATGCAAAATATTTAATGTGACAAAAAAAAATTCTGTTGCAATTGTCTGTTTCATTCATCGAGCACAAGGTTCTTCGTGGATACATTTAGTTTGTATCGATGTTAAGAAATAAGGTGAACTAATTTGGAAATAAGAGAACCCCTCCCCATTTTTTTTAAATTGTAACTTCGTCGAAAAACCATTTGCACAGTGAATGAAACGGTTTAAAATATAAGATAAGTACATTTATAATTCAGAAATGGCTAACAATCCTGGTAAAAACGGTGCAAGTTATCAATGACGATGGATTTTCCATTGATATCAAACAATTCATGTCTGTGACAACGAGGATGACTGTGTTCCGCAAAGAAATGATTCCTGGATGTAATGTCATGTAGAAAAGAATAGTCGGTTGCTGATTGAAACTGAAGAAGGAATCTCATTCACAGGGGATATTATATCACGTGTCATAAAATATTTCCAAGAGAATTCAGCACCAGACCCTCCAGTATTGTTATTAAATGACAAAACTAATCCTTAGCAATCTGCTGAAATTTTTTAAAGGTATCCTTAAATATAATTTTGATATATGATAAACTCTAGCGTAGCCAGCAACAGGCAGACGAGGTTCAAGCCTCGTCTGGAATTTCCGCAGATTTGTTCAATTTTTTCCCCCGTGATACTGATATTTATTATCCACATGGTTCAGGCTCTCGCTGTTTTTCCCTCTGGCTACACCCCAGATAATTATCTCTGGCTACACCCCAGATAATTATCTCTGGCTACACCCCAGATAATTATACTAGGCATGCATTAGCAATATCTGAAAATTGTCCGTGGCAATCGGCAATGACGTGGAGATTGCCACGCTGTTTTTCATTCTCCACGGCACTTTCATTGCCGCGGACTATTATTTTTTTTCAATGTGTATTTTTTTCTTATTAAAAATAAAGTATACTTTATGCTAAAATTGCTGTGGTAAATGCCGTGGACACTACTTATCTACAACATTTATTTTGCCTTAATTTCAGGGGTTGATTAGCTTGTAGAACTTTGACGAATTGGAGAAATTGACTACGCCTCTGGTATCTGTTTTCAGGAGTTTACAGTTGTTTGATGTGGCTGACATATCCACGGCTACAAATTTACAGCCAGTAGTTTGAACACAAACCGCAATACAGCTCATTTTGTGTAGGTGTTGACTTTCCAAAACTTCAATATCGTCAATGGAATTAACTTTTTGGAATAATTTGCTTTCGTTGCCTAAATAAATAAAGAAAGAGTAATGTATTTCATTTTGTTTGGTTTGTAAATTATTATCGATAATTATTTTGTCACTAAATTTCAGTTTTAAGCATTATAACAGTTTTGTGGTTTGAAATTCAAATAGTGTAATTTGCATATAAACAACATTATGCATATGTTATAGTTTTCAAATAAAACAATGCATAGATATGAATTTTAAACATGACACAATTGTTGTTGAGATTTTATATTTGAGGTGTGGGTATGTTTTGGCTTTGGGGTTGGGGTCAATAGCGCTGAAATCATTTATAGAATTACAATACAGGCAAATATAAAAGGTAGTTGAGAAACATACTTGTTACTGGGGGACGGAAAGGGTATTTTGAAACCTCTTAACACAGGAACAGACAGTTCTTCTAACATCTGAGATCAATCAAGATACATTAAATAG
This sequence comes from Symmetromphalus regularis, assembly GCA_032355785.1. Classification (NCBI taxonomy): domain Eukaryota; kingdom Metazoa; phylum Mollusca; class Gastropoda; order Neomphalida; family Neomphalidae; genus Symmetromphalus; species Symmetromphalus regularis. Next base: position 9,295 of record JAULBS010090719.1, on the reverse strand, counting down.
CACATACATCTTTCAGTGAACTTTGCACAGGTTCATTCAAGTTAATCCCATAAATACAGTGATATTTTTTCTAGGGGGTGTCGTCTTTCCATACGTATGTCCCTTTCATGGTTACACTCGTTCAAAGCAATTCACGTATGACAGGAAAATATTAAACCCGAGTAGCTTGACATGCATACCAATTTTCAGTTCAATCTGCTAGTCAGAAGGCAAATGTGGATAAGAGCACTATTCCATTTTTTGTGCATCTTTATGAACTCCGCAAAAAATGTATTTTATTTCAAAATGGTAATTATGAAGGTTTTATAAATTGGGAACAGTGGTTTAATATACTGACAGCAGCATAAATGTTGATTAAATTTATTAGATATTGTGATATATTTGTTCTAAAAATAATAGCACCCTCTCTTTCATCATTAAACAACACACTTTTTTTCCTCAATCTATACACGCTACTTTCTCCTTTTCTAATTTTTTGCTTTGTCCCCAGATAACAACCAGAAAAGTTTCATTTTTTATATATAAATATATTCTTGTACCGTACATATAGTCAACATAGTAAATGTAAATATAGTAGTATAATATAGTGAGATAGTGAGCTTGAGGCCCCCAACCCCGACACAATCATACTCTGCTTCAGGGGATAATAAATTTAGTATCACCAAAAAAAATTTATGAACCCCAAAGTATGTAAAATACATGTAGTAATAACGAATGCTTACCTGTTATGCTTTTAGCAAGCATATATATTAGCAGATAATGTTGAATTTCCATTTCAGTCTCAACGTGTAACTTGTGATGTCAGCATCTGTGTAACTTGCTCTATATGATCATTCCTTTAGCTGACAAGGCTGAAAACACTATTATTTTATTTGTTTTAGACGTACCACTATGATATTTTATTGAAACTATTGCTAATTTACTACTGTTTATAAGGATGTTTGGTTTACGGACAATAATATTATTTTAATATTAATATTAATTGTAATAACTACCAATAGTCATCTCCGCATATATCCTCTAAATTCCAAATATATATTCAAAATGAAAACAAACAAGGAGCAATTTATAAATGATTCTGACGGAACTCAATGTTTATGAGTTTTAAGATATAGTGTACATGCATATATAATTATTTGTTTTATTTGTTTTAATTAGCCATCTACACTACATGTATGTATTTTGTACAATGCTGTTTTATTCTGTTGTGTTGGCACGAATCAGGAGGGGATCAAGGGGACCAGTGCGCTGTTTTAGGGGAAATATTTCGGAGTTTTATTGGGGCTTCTAATTATTAAAATAATCTCCGAACTATCTTTCAAATTTTAGGCTGACCCTCAAAAACCACTCTCCTTTGACATCAAAACTAAAACATTTTGGTTTAAAAGTCCCCCTTTATTAACTAAAGCAGTTTGTTAACCACCAAATTTCCCCCCCTCTCCCTTTTCCCCACTTTTCTCCCCGGACCCAGTGCCCTTGTCTTAAGACACTGGGCCCGTGGGGAGCGTGCCCGAACCAAACTGGACGTGGGCACGGTTCAAAAAATACTAGGAAGGAAGGAAATATTTTTATTTTACTAGTATTTGTTTTATTTTTTAAATATAAATTATTGTTATTATTATTAATATATTTTAATGAGATAAAACTTACGTTTACCTGTTATTATTTCTCTTAAAACACCATACCTAATCTAAAACTAGGGATAGAAAAACGAATCCGGGAACACAGTCAATACTTAAATAGATTCCTCCATGAAGTGTTCGGCGGTCACACCTAATTATGGTTCAAACTAAGCTGATTGTATACTAGGCAAAACAAAGTAGGGGAACTTTAATAAGAATTTACAATTGCCAAAATTGTAAGGTATATTAGCTGCGAGGAATGGTTACATGATAATATTGAATTAATTGGGCAAACATTACAACCGGTAGTTCAGTATTACTGTAGGTTGTATGACCCTCAAAGATCTTGAAGGACTATTGGGGTCAGAAGTGAAATTTGAAAGGTGGCGGTATGTTTTTTTTTGTGGGTTTTTTTTTCAATAGGGTGATACCGCCACAATGTGTCAGACATTCATTCAGTCGACAAGGCATATTGCGTATGAGTCCCCCAATGGCCATTTGAGGAAGTCGGTTCCACTCCTCTTGCAGCACCTGACCAAGTTTCGCTAACGTGGTCGGCGGTCTTTGATGTTGACGCAGACGTCGCCCTATCATGTCCCCGACGATAAACAGACCTGAACGTTCTTTAATAGGATGTCTGTCGTCAAAACACATGTTCGCTCTAATAGTTGATATTAACATTAATATTTCAGGTTCCCCTACTTTTTTGAAGAGTATACTTTAACATATACAATATATTAAAGTTTTTCACAAAACTCGCTAACTCCACTTTTTTGATAAATGGAAAAACTCATAAATTGCATATTTCGTGTATTTTACTCACTCTTATAACGTCATTTGTATAACACTGTTATAAACAGTTTTCTGGGTTTGTCACCTACGGTATTATGCAAGCATTGGTAAACATGTTGTTTTTCTGTCCAACGTCAGGTGGACACAGAAACTGGGTTTTTGTTTTTTTTTTTTTTTTTTTTTTTTTTTTATCTTTTTGTTAGATAAATGGTGCATTCGTTATTAGTAAAAACTAGAAATCACTCCTATCTCTTTAAAAAAAAAAACCTCAAACAAATCCAATATGTTTTGAGATAAATTTTGTGATATATTTCAGCAGTTTGTGATATATTTCAGCAGTTGTCTGTTGCTTCAAAGTGATTGACAGGTCGCACATGAAGAATGTTTTCTTGCGTTCAAGTTTGAAATGGAACATGTAAGCTGCTCGCCGGATATCGGTGGCAGGCACTCGGCACTGCTGCTAATGGCATGTGTGAGTCGTGCAGTAAGATAACATTGCTTGTTCTGCACGTGTCGAACACGATATGTATTTTGTCTGCGGACTGCCACTGTCAGCGCCTTACATCGCGCCATCTCCATGCTCATTGGAAACGCAACGTTAAGATTGAACGCGCCACATTTTCTGATAGACACCGAGAAGCTTGTTCACACTAAAGTCACTCACCCTAAAGGTTGTTGCATACGAGACGCGATTTTCGCCGGGATATAGAAAACAGACACTCACATAGAGGCGTGCAAACCAAACGAGATTGTCGCCACGATTTACTCAACGAATTTTGAAAATAGAAACGAACCTATTTTTTCGTAATCGCTGCCGAAATAGCGTGCTATATATAGAATTTGTTATACGGAAGTATTGGAAAAAAACATTCCCAATCAAAAGAAAGTTTACGAAATAATTTATATTCAACATAGCGTTGGCGTTTGGTTAGTATTGGATGAACCCAAAACGGGTGAGGTTTATTTCTCTTTGCATGCAGCACTGCTATTAACAACCAGGCCCGTACGCAGGGGTGGGGGTGGGGTGCGACGGGTGCGCACGCACCCCCTAAATCTGTCAAGGTCCGTAAATGCAAATTTGTATTAAATGTTTCTAAATAACAAGCTGAAGACAATGGTCCAAATCCTGTTGGATTTTGGCTCACAATTAACTATGTGTCAATATTAACAAATGTTTGACATCCAATAGCCAATGATTAAAATATCAACGCGCTGTAGTCGTGTCATTAAATAATACAAATAATAATAAATCATGCAAGTGCTCAATGAATAACAAATACTAAGGTTTTTTTCCGTAAAGTTTTAATTCTTGTACATTAATATTACACTTCCCCATTAAAGTATTATCACAATACGCTACATAAAAATAGATAGAACTATTTTTTAAAATTCAACTGAACAAAACCAACAGATAACAGTCAACATATTTGACTACACAACCTCTCAATTCCTAAGTATTTATTTGAGGCTCTACAAATCTGTTGGGTTTTTCTAACTACTAGAGTGCCCACTCTTTCTGGGTTAGGCTCTTTCAATAGACCAACGATTGATATTTCAACCATTGATCCATGACCAGTCACAAAGATCATTGGAAAGTACCTATAAAAGATCCCTCGCTGTTAATTGGAAAGAGAAGCCCGTGTGGTGTTAGCAGGTTTCCTCTAAAGACCATGTGTAGTAAACACCATATAATTGACACCTAATAGCTACTGAATAAACAATGTCCTGGGGTTGCGTTAACAAAAAAAAGTGTTTGGCACTGTAGCAGTCCTCTCTAATGCATTTGAATTGTCCCTTATGGGATAATATATATATATATTATCACAGTGATAGGTTTATCTTATCTATGCGTGTTTACTAAACTTCGCATCATCGGAAGTGAAACATCAAAACACCAACGTTTTTCAGTTGAAAAAGAAGTACCAAAATGTCAAACAACTGCCTTTCAAAACTTTTGCAATGTGTACATCATACACAAAAGTATTTCACTTAATAACTTTTGGGATTATATATGGTTGCTACGGTAATAAAAATCGTAACTGAAAAGTGAAAAAAACACCTGGCTAAAAATGCATAAAAATAGTTTTTTTCCTCATAAAAAATATTTAATATTCAGTATATATTCTTTAAATTTTGTATAAAAGTTTGACCTTTCATTTAATTTCCAAAATCGTTTTCCTTTTTGATCAACAATCCCTAGAAGAAAAGTTATTGTTAAAAACGATGGTGTCAATCTGATGTGACGCGAAGTATAGTGTATAAACTGTTAAATTCCATGTACTGTATCCATATATTTTTATTGCATGGGGAGAAACCAACAAAACAAAACAAAATCATTGTACATGTATTATTATTTATTACAAAGACCTATAATTATAAATAAATTTTAAAACATATATATATAATTGTAAATGACTAGTTCCATTAAAACCCAATGTAGTCAGAACTGATTTTCATGTTCAGGAAAGTGAAGAAAGCTAAAATGAACATAATTATAATTTAACATTTTACAAAAACATCCTCCGTGTTCTGATGATTAGAATGTGATCTATATGCTGCAAAGGAAAGAATAAAGGCCTAAGCTAAAAAGTAAAATTAAAATAATAAGCAAAAAAATGATTGCTTTAATAATAAAACCAAATATATGTACAAAATTCCATTCACACATCTTTATGACTTAAAAAACATTAATGCACAGACACCAGTACAAACACACCTTCTTGTAAATTTAGTCTATATACTTTTTCATTGGAAGCAATACATTTATTGTTTTTCCTTCATTCACCGGTTTATCTTTATCATGAGTAAATCATGAATAGGCATATACAGCAGAATCATCTTAATTGCATAAGCATTTTGCCAAAATATTTTATATATTTAACATGATTATTCCTTTATCAGAAATGCCTATGTTACTATTCTTGTGCTATCTGAATTACATTTATCAGTGATCACAAAAATCAGAAATACACAATATGGTAAGGAATTCTTTGACCATGTAACTTGAATTCTATAACAGATGCAAAAATAGTATACGGTTATACTTACTTTGTGATCATTTTGTGATTATTTGATAAAAATGTTAAGATTTGCCATTATTTTTGGTACTTTGGAAGATAAAGAAGTTTTCTACATTTTTGTATGCTATTAACCAGATATTACAAAGAAAGCATATTCAATTAAAAGAAAAGCATTGTATTTATTTGCATACAAATGGTTCTGTGCAGCAGAATATTATGTAAATAACAGGAATGTGCTATTATCAGGAATGCAATGAAGTTGACTGTATGAAGACTCAAACACAACTACAGAACTGAATATTTTTTAGGGTAAATACTCATTTTTGAAGGGAATATCCTGGTATATTGTATTTTTTTAAATCAAATGTCACTTAGGAGTTATACATTTATATCATCATTTTCATGAGCGTACATAATATACTATTTTTCCGGAGCCCGCTCCCTCCCCTACAAAAGAGTACAAACTGAAAAGGAAAAAATTAATGATGATTTTGAAATAGTATTATCGTCATTTTATAAAATTATTTTAAAAAGTATACATATCCCTTTAACCCCCTCTCCCCTAAAGTATGTTTGGTATGTTCGTGAAAATGATGAAAAAATTGGATGACCCCGTATCTAACTTTAGTATCACCATTTGCTCTATATAGTAGTTCTGTAATAAGGGCCACCATCAAAATTATCAGAAATGTTTCTTTCCTAAGCACTCAACCCTCCCCTAAGTAGTATGATTGCATGTGCCTAAGAATATATAAAACATAACACACAAACAATAACCTAAGTTAACTCTGAATAATCTATATAAATAATACATAGTTATTTCAAAGTCCAGTTCTTCTGCATGTTCAAAACATTTTAATACTAAAATTTCGTCAAACCAGTCTTAAGAAAACTGAGATGTCAGTACCTATGGAATTTCCAAATGAAACTCATGATTACCCAATTTATAATAACTCAAATTTAGTCTCAACTAGTCTCAAGACTGATACGATTTCAGTATCTGCTGAAAAAAAACAAAAAACATTTCCTTTCTGAAAAGTTACATTATCAAATGATCTGTTGCATTTTAACATGTTTTAACAAGTCATCAGTATTTGCTGAAGATTAAGTTCTCAAAATGAAGTCTGTGTTTCTGGATTCCTGGGAAGAGCTTTCATTCTGATTCCATTCATTGTACGCATCACAAGAGCTTCCTTCTTCTCCACCTTATGGTGAGGATCAAGCTGCAACGTGAATCTGTGAACAAAGTTCATGTTGGTATAGATCACACATCATCATATTTTAAGTACCGGGATCTTTATGCCTAGATGCATTATATATCCTTTAGCGATGTGTATAGCCCGCAAAGTGCATTTGAAATGGAGGATCACTGTAAAGTAGGTAGCCAAAGGCCAGCAGCGTTCCTGCATGGACTCCTCCACCCCGCCCCACATTCTCAGAAAACTTTCTGAATTTTTATTCAGCAAATTTAAAAAAAGCATTATGATTTATTTTAGTAGCTGTGCCCTAAAAGTTGGGAGAGGCATACTCCCCAGCCCTCCCTCGTGACTTGTAAAAGATAGATGAATCTTTAAATGATATAGGTATCACATATATGATAATAGTTGGCTGAGAGGATAATTCTGTTTATTGCTTAAAGGTATATTACAGGGTGTCCAATGATTTAACATCTTTTAGTAATAAACCACATAAATACAACCACACTCTGATATTTTAATGTTCATTTGTTTTGTTTGAAGGTCTCATGAAATATTCACTAGAAATAAATGTGTAATATTATCAATGCAAATAACATGGATTCGCATTTTTCTCATTAATATCATTAATTGCATTAATTTCAAGATCTACAGAAAATATTTACATATTTACTTTTCAATGTACAGAGATACATTTCTAAAGGATCATTCATGTATTATATTATATTATTGGATGATGTGTTTTCAGTGTATTTTGTGTCATTCATACTTTGAAAACACCACCCAATATACAGTAAAAAAAAGGTTGAATTTTCAGTGTTTTAGAATGACGTCACTTACTTGTACAGCAATCTTGCTAACATCACTTTCATCTCGTGCATAGCAAAGTTTTGACCAATGCAGTTCCTGAAAAACACGTTCTCAATCTCATAAACAACACTTGACAAAACTACATACACAGATTACTCAATAGACAAAAAACAATAAAAACAATAAATAAAAAATGTTTTAACACTGACTGCTAACTATGAGTAGATAGACATGTAGATATAAGTGTATCAGATTTTGCCACTATGAGTATACTTTTTGTAGTAAAGCCAGTTCTACACTATAGTAAATTAAAGATGCCAGCAATTGTTATAACTCATCAGTACATTTGCAAGCAATAGGGAATAACACATCAATGTAATGAAGTTAAATGTTTAAAATTGTTATACATTTTTCTTCACATATATTACATTGCTGATTATCAGTATACTTGTAGCGGCAAAGGGAAGAAACCCACTATAATGTTTTCGGTAGTCAACGTGTTAAATAATAAAGATAAAAAATTATAATAAAATTAAAACCGTCTAACATATTCATTTATATCAATAATTGCATGCTTTCGAAATGTAGACTAAACACTGCCCTTAATATATATAAATATTTTTAGAAACTTTGTGAACTATTTTGTATAAAAAGTACTTCACAATTCAGGGCAAGATCTTTAAAATAACGTTTCGAATAAATCCACTTCAAAAATGAATATTTTAAGCAACAATTGTAATTTCTATTAGATGACAATATGTTAAAATGACTAACAAGTTTGACTGATAATTTTAATGTTTCTCACCTTGGTCCTGCAGAAAATGGAACAAATGCGAAAGGATCCCGTTTCTCAACATTTTCCTTAGAAAACCTGTCTGGTCGAAATTCCTGAAATAATATTAACCATAGACATACTGAAAACATCAGTTTAATACAGTTCTTGCTATCACTGATGTGAAGTCCTTTTTTATTACCTACGAGGTACAACATAATGAGCGACAGATCTATCAAACGATTTCCCTTGTATGTCATAAGGGCTTTTCATGGTAATTTTTTGTGACCGACGTGACATTTTGACACTATAAAACAATGTTTCCATGAAAACGTATACACTTTTCTCTAAATTTTGTGTTAATAGAAACCATATCAGGTATGTTTGTAACAACCAAGAACAAACATATTTTGTATTTATATTTTTGGAATAATTTACTTATTAATATGTGTGACAGATGTGACATTTATGTTTTATAGTGTCAAAATGTCACGTCCGTCACACAAAATTACCATGAAATGCCCCCATAACAAAATCATATGGCATTTTCATTTAACAATTGGCTGTTGTAAGAGTACATTTTTTTCTGATTGGCTGATACGACATTCCACAGAAATGAAAACAAAAATACATCACGAAAGGTGCAGTAGGAAGCCCAGTTGTGTGCCCAAGGCAGCGTGCTTGATCCTTAATTGGATATAAGCATGAAAATAAGTACAATTAACCAACCAACATCTGTAGTATTTTTCATTACCAATTTTCTGTAATTTCTAAAATATTAATGAATTTACTGAGGATTACAAGAGTCAAAAAAGGTAGTCCAAACTATATCTGAATAATATGAATAATTTAATAATTGTTTAACAACCCTTCAGTACAGAACAAAATTATATATAAACTATAGGGCTTTTATTGTATTAAATATACTATCATAAATACATTGATAATAGGTCAGTATGTGCTATTATTTTTTTTTATGAATTAGATGTCAAATCTCTGATAACAGTAATAACAATAATAATAATAATAGTAGTAATGATGATGATGATGATGATAATAACAATAATAATAATAGTAGTAATG
>JAULBS010090708.1:0-17460 GCA_032355785.1 Symmetromphalus regularis | reverse complement strand
AGCATTATATTATTTACAGTTAGCAAGGTAAAACTCAGTTCATGGTTTACATTATGAGTTAAAGGTAATTGAGGATTCCAGCATTATATTATTTACAGTTAGCAAGGTAAAACTCAATTCATGGTTTACATTGTAAGTAAAGTATAACTGAGGATTCCAGCATTAGATTATTTACAGTTAGCAAGGTAAAACTCAGTTCATGGTTTACATTATGAATTAAAGGTAATTGAGGATTCCAGCATTATATTATTTACAGTTAGCAAGGTAAAACTCAGTTCATGGTTTACATTATGAGTTAAAGGTAATTGAGGATTTCAGCATTAGATTATTTACAATTAGCAAGGTAAAACTCAGTTCATGGTTTACATCATAAGTAAAGTATAACAGATGATTCCAGCATTATATTATTTACAGTTAGCAAGGAAAAACTCAGTTCATGGTTTACATTATGAGTTAAGGTAATTGAGGATTTCAGCATTATATTATTTACAGTTAGCAAGGTAAAACTCAGTTCATGGTTTACATCATAAGTAAAGTATAACTGAGGATTTCAGCATTATATTATTTACAGTTAGCAAGGTAAAACTCAGTTCATGGTTTACATTGTAAGTAAAGTATAACAGAGGATTCCAGCATTATATTATTTAGTTAGCAAGGTAAAACTCAGTTCACGGTTTACATCATCAAATGTGTGTACTCAGTGCCTCAGAAAGAACATGGTCGACTCACCACAGCTGGGATGGCCATTCTCTGTCCGTGCTACAATGCCAGTCACTTTAAGTATTTCTGTGCCCATGGCATGTCAACTGTTCCATATTTCACAAACTTTAAATAGCAATGCCATGTGCGTGAGATAGACAGAATTCAGCAGTAAGCCTCAACACCTTTACAGCTCATAAATCACATTCAAGCAGGGTTTGTAATAACATGAGGACCCATCTCATAAACAGTAAATGTGATTGATAAACCCTTCTTTGCGCATCCCTCAAATAGCTCTAATTTCCCATGAGAAAGCTGGGGTGTTGTTTACACTTTTCATAGTCCAACGATGGATTTAGATCAGTTGAAACAAAGTGATGAACATTTGTTTTGTCATCCAAGCTTTGCTTCATCACTTTCCTTGCACCTGTCGCTTTAAACCATATGGGGAAAGCCCAACTGTTTAGAATATACTTGCTTTTATCTCTCAGTGTTTCAATGGCATGAAAGTAAGGTAACAAATCACACAAGAAATTGCTGATTCTTAACTTTTTATCAAGTACAATATCTAAATTGTTACCGCTTTTATTCTTAGTAGATAAGTGTGTCACAGGGTGATTAGTTTTAAATAGATTTTCTAGTAACCAGGCTGGAAAATAAGTTTCAGAAATTGCCTAACAGATGTTTTCTACACAAATCTCTGACTAGCTCACTATTACTAGCAAAGATTTCTCCAGTTAACAGTCCAGTTATACAATGCCCAGAACTTATTTTATACCCTGTGTAACTACTAGTAATTATTTGATGAAATTAAAAAAAAAAATCACATTTATGTTATCGGAAATTCACAAAATATTCCATATTTTAAAAACAAATATTATTTACTTTAAGTCCAGTATGTTTATTTGTATATTTTTCTAGTAGGTTTATTTGTATATTATATTTCTAGTAGGTTTATTTTTATATTTTCCAGTAGGTTTATTTGTATAATATATTTCCAGTAGGTTTATTTATAAAATATTTTTTCAGTAAGTTTATTTGTATAATATTTTTCCAGTAAGTTTATTTGTATAATATTTTTCCAGTTAGCTTATTTGTATAATATGTTTTTGGTAGGTTTAATTGTATAATATTTTGGAAAAACCTTTTCAGTTACCATTATATATGACAGAAGTCCAACCTCCGAAAGGAATAACAATTACACAATTATACTCTCCACGCAAACATTTGAAATTTCACCTGTCATGTCATTAGCAAAATGTTCTGTAAACATAAAATTTGTAAAAACAAAAAACAAGTCATGTTTCCTTCAGCACATTCATCTTAATGATGAATGAGTAGTTAACAAAGGTGCCAAAAAAAAAAAATTGGATTCTTCTGGAGTACTGGTAAATAAAAAAACTACATTACTCAGGCTAACGACAACTGAAAACTGTACATCACAGGTGTCATTGCTTGGACAAAATAGCTTTTAGTAATACTCATCTCTCAGAATATTTTGCATATTTTAATTTTAAACTGCATCCAATTTGTATATTGTTTAAATTGTCCTGAATTTTTTTAAGCTTTAAGTAAGATATTTAAACTTTTGTAAGTATGGTGTAATAACTGTTTACTCAGTGGTTCATGTATGCAGGCAATCACCAGGCAAGGCAGAAGCAAGTTAACATGAGGGGGTGGGGGGCTAACAGAGATATTGGGGGGGGGCTAGCAGATCTAGGTTTGAAGTGCAGAGTTTCAAGTAGATATGAGGTTATGCTTGATTTAGAATTATTGGGGGCATGGGGGTTAGAGCCCCTCAGGCTACCCCGTTATGTCATGCCTGATCACAGCTTTGTCTATACATTTCTTGGACTCCGCGATACAGATTTATAATTTTAATTTATAGAAGGTTATCATTCATATTTCCCTGTAGCTGACTTCTGACTTACCTAACATTAGATTTTTGTCGACATCAAACCTAGCGATGCCAATGGAAGGGTCTGTGTGGCTGTCGTAGCGGTCAATGACCACCTCCCAGTAGTGGACGCCCTTGGAGAAGCCGACTGTACCCAGAGCTACCCGGTGGTCGAAGCTGTTACATAGAATACTCAGGTTGTCATTCGAGAAGAGAATGTCAGGGTGAGTTGTCACTGGGTCAAAGGTGAACCATGCAACTGAAACAAAAAAACAAGAATATTAATTATTTAAAAATACATGAATATTAATTATTCAAAAATTTCAGAAACTAATTTTTCAATAAATTTGTTGTAAGCTACCACAGCTTTGTTCATACATCCTTCAGACTCTGCCTTGTACAGAAATATATCTTTAACATGAGTGATCATTCATATTTATAAATCAGGAATTGAACCTAACTTAAGAACGATGGTTCCTACTGTTTGCTTAATCAGGAATTGAACCTAACTTAAGAAAGATGGTTCCTACTGTTTGTCTGGTTTAATGACACGACTAGAGCACATTGATTTATTAATCATTGGCAGTTGGATGTCAAAAATATGTGGTAATTTCAACACACAGTCAAAGTGTGAGCCAGCCTCCAATGAGTATGGAACGACTGTCTTCAGCTTGAGAGTCTGATCACCGAGGTTCATGATCATCCCTTCAGTGTATCCTGTTTCCATGCTGATTAAAATTACTTGCATCAACTACACATTATGATATAAGGCTGGCTGTTCTCACCTTAACTATATATAAAATCATAGTGGGTCAATTAGAAAAAATATTAATCTTAGAAGCAAGTACATGTAGATACTGTTTTATTTCCAACTAATAGTACACCATGTACCCTATCCTATCATATACACGTAACAGTCTGGAAGAAAGTGGGGAAAAAATAATATACCTGTACTGAGAATTGACCCCATGACCTCTCACATCTCATTTAAATGCTCTACTATTAAGTTAAATCAATTAAATGAGAATAATACGAGAAGGAAAATGTAATTGTGAAGTAGATTATGTAAGAAATTGTCTGTTACAAGTAGATGTGTAGCTGTTGTGTTTTATTACTAATTAAACCTGCTGTTTTATTACTAGCTAATGGTGCTTTAGTGTTGACAGGTATATCTCAAACACCTGGTAATTGGTATATTAGCAAACTATTCGTGTGTTTTAGGTCTAAGTGGGTTTCACTTAATCCTGCCTGCTGAGGTAACGGATAACTGTTATACCTATCTGCAAATACTTTTAAACTGTCTAAACTATTTCTAATCCAGAAATTGATGTGAACAATAAAGAAAACATTAAAAATCCTGTCCAATCAAGCTCTTTATATAAAAGCCCTTTACTGCTTTAGACCAAAAAATAATAATAAAAAGATTAAATTAAAAAATAGTTTTTTTAAATATATATATATATTTTTTAAATGTTATAACCCCTTATGTACAATTTTAAAATAATCTTATGGTAAGTGAATATATGTGTATTTTTAAATTATAACTGCTAACCTATCTGAATTAAAGATTGAGTGCATCCTTGGCCCTGTTTGTTCTAAGCATGGTGAAGTAAATCACAGCTAAGAAGAATTTATATATATATATATATATTATACAAAAAGTTAAAAAATAGATTTGATTTTATTTCTTATGTTTAACTTAGGTTAATGTAAATTAATTTCAACACATAAATTAAAATGTTATTTGCAGTGAATTAAAATTTTGATCTGAATTTTTTTGCATATCTGCTGATTAAGCTAACTAATGATCAGCTCTAAATTAACCATTAAGCAAAACAAGCACCAGCTCATGGTTTCAAAGGAAGAAGACCCACACAGAGTTTATTCCAGTGCAGGATTTACAATGGACCATTGTGCAAATGCTGTGGGGAACCCACAATAAATGAAAAAAAAAAACAATCAATTATATTTCATGGTTTAGTATTGTTTTTATTTTGAATTACATATAAATATGGGGGTACCATAATCTTTTCAGTGCTTACTGCCTCTAAAGGCTTTAATGGTGGACAACAATGTTCGGACTGATACTGAATGACCAATTAACCGATGTACAAGGTATCTATGGTTTACAGCTGATAAGAGTATGGAAATCACTTGTGCTGCCAACATGGCACCAGTCTCCAGCAGTGGCATGCTCTAGAGAGTTGTTTATTACTACTAATATCTGTCCACTAACACCACACACAGTAGGTGGAGGGATTAAACAGTAGGAGGCGGGTGTTAATGCTTTATTGTTAAGTGAGGACACAGACAGTCCTGTGGTTTATTACACAGTACTGTGGCTCAGCATTCTTACTGGATGTCAAGTAAGTACATAGCCTCCCAGTGAGCTGTAACATTATTATATATATACATAAATCACAAAATGTTTAGCTGCTGCAATCATAATCATGCAGAAATCAAAGACAAACTACACTGATCTCCCAGATTCCAGTTCAGAGTTTGAGATATAACTATATTACATTGAGTCATAAATCACAATGATTTTAGATTCTGCAGTCAGAATCATATAGACATCAAACACAGGGGTCTCCAGGATTTCAGCATTTGCTAAGGACCTTGTGCATGTTCATAAATGATCTAGACTAGTAGTTAAAATCACTATATAGGAACCACAAAGACTTTAGATCTTTCATGAATGTAAAGCTTATGATCAGTGTGTAATCTGACCAATATAGTAAATTACTACTTTGGAATACATTGATAAAAACTGAGGAATACATTGATAAAAACTGAGGAATACATTGATAAAAACTGAAGAATACATTGATAAAAACTGAGGAATACATTGATAAAAACTGAGGAATACATTGATAAAAACTGAGGAATACATTGATAAAAACTGGGTATCATTTGTAAACCATTATAAACAAAGGTACATGTAGGCTTGAACTACAAGAACATATCTCCAGATGTATGTACATATTGGAACTCCCATTTTGCAATTTATTCACATGATATATATTTCCATTACTTCGCTTTAGCAAATATTGAGCAGTAAATATTATAAGATAATTTACACATAAATCACAAAATATGTACTGGCATCTTTGATAATCATTAGACATCAAGGACAAGTGGCAGTGTCATCTACGATTCAGATACAGAGTTAATACTGATAACATTCTTCATGCCACTCTCAGATTGAAGCTAGCAAGTATTATTCCAGTACATTTGTAACCAAAATATGGCTTTTGGATAGATTCAAACTTGCTGCACTGAATCATACGTCACTTGATAGTCTGCTGTCTTAACCTCAAGATTTCATTCTTAGAATGTTCTCCTCAATCTGATAGCAGTTTACTGATAAAATGTGCAATGACATTTTTAAAGGGTATTTCAGTAAAAACTGTGTAACACTATGCCATTTGTTAATAGAAATAATCATCTGCCTGCCCTTTATTGACAGGCCTGAACCCAGTAGGTGTCTGAAGGTTAACTAGATAGAATATTTGTTTAGTGACTCCAGCCCCCAATCAACTATTATGTTGAAGGATAACTGTGAGTTATCATCATTGGGAAAAACCCAATCATGTCATGTTTCTAAAAATATCTGTTTTGCCTATTAATATTTTATATCTATTTTCCTAAAAATGAACCTCTCAAATCATTCTGCTTGATTTTACAGTGCAATTCTGGTGTACACGATTCTAGTAAATGCAGTGCTATTCTGCAATCTGGTATACGAAATATACGATAGCATAACTAATCTATTTGTAATTTCCAGTAAATACAGTTCTACTTTGTCATATAACCCAAAATAGCAAACATTTCTATATGTAATAAAGTGTTATTCTGGTATGCAGTTCTCTATTTGTGGTTATCTCTAGTAGATACAAAACCATTCTGGCATACAATACAAGATAACATACAGATCTACCTGTAATCTCTAGGTAATAAGTGTTAACACAATAAAAGATAACTGTTTACTTTCACAGGCATCATGATACAAACCAGGATTGTACGGTCATGGAAGCAAGAACTGTATAAGCAAGTTCACGATACCGGTAATAATTGGCACAATATATATATATATATAACTATGATATGGATACCTAACCTAACAGATCTGGTTCCTATTTTAGCCATCACCACAGACCCTACCAGACCAACAGAACCTGCTCTGATAGCCATTCCATTCTTACTATGATCACAGACCACCCCTGGCTTCAGCAGAACTGGTTCTGGAAGACATTGCCAGACATTATACAAGACCACCTAACACTTTCCTTCAATCAACTATGGAAATGTAAGTTCAGCAATATCAGTGCATGTTTGGTGTTTTGGCAAGTGCTTCATTGTGTAATGTTTGTTGATTCATCATGGTCATGCTTGTTGATTTTAACACAATTACATAATGATGGTGCTGTACAAAGCAGTGGTGTAATAAACTGTTTAATGAACAAATTAACTATATCTAGCACCTTCAGCAATCTTGCAAATACTTCTAAATTAGGATTTTTATGAAGAAATGTTTGTGTTTTATAAATAATTTGGTCTTTTACTGTTGTGCCAGAAAGTTAAAATACATTTACTTGAAAAAAAAAATAGTGAAAAAGAAAAATGAATTAAAACAACATGTCTGAAAGAGTTATAGCATTTAAGCAGTCGCAGTTCATAGGTAAATCTAGGTTAATAAGAAAGAAAAAATCTTGGTTAATTATAAGCTTGTTATTGTTAACTGTGTAAAATGGATGTTTTTGTACAATAGAGTTTCTTCTGCCATAAATACAGAAAGAGTGGGAGTACCGGTTGAACATAATGTGATCATGGAGGCTATGGAAATAACCTTATTTCTTGTGTCTTATGCACTAGTTCCAGTAACATAACAATAAGCTCCCCATCACTGTAATAGTAACACTGATAGTAGAATGGATTATCATATAATATAGTCATCATCATTTTGACCATCTTTTACAAAGATAAGATTTTGAAAGTGATAATGGTTTTGTCAATTTGATTGACAAATATACTACTCATGGACTAATGCCAGCTAAAGACTTATTGATTTCTGCTGCTATTTTGAGTACAAGCTGTTGATTAGCAAATACACAGCAAGATAGTTTGTTTTTTCTATTCAATTTATTTTCCATACTCCTTTGGCAAAGTGAAGTCATCTCCATTAGGAAAACACTGCAATATAGAGAATCTTGGCATTTCATCAATGGTTTACAAGACTAGTGAAGCCCCAGTCAATATGATAATGATTTGTACTTAATAGTCATGATAAGAAACTAACAACTGATGACAAGGCACTTAATTATGTATACTCATGTTAACATATAACCTTTCCACACATCAACAGTCTAGATCTTTTCCATTAGAAATATAATATAATATAATTGCAATATGACTGAACATGACCATTAAAATAATTTTTATAATGTGGGAACGTGATCTGCCCAAGATTAATGATCAAGATAAATTAATTAATTAATGTGCTCCTTCATAATTAGCCTTTTATAAAGGATGCCTCTTAGTGTAAACATTTGTAAGATAGTGAGCTCAGGGCTCCCCAACCCCGACACTATCATATTCTGTTTCTTGGGACAACAAAAAACAAAAAAACAAAAAACAAAACAACAACACATGCCTCTTAGGTCATTAGTTATCAGGGTCCTGCTTGACAGTATTCTGAGGATATCAAATCTCAAAACTGGTGATGGGCAAAGCTCTTGAGGTGTTGTTGGCCAGGCACTGTTTGGTGGCTGCCATCTAGAGGGTATACAGTATTAACTTTCAATGTTCTGGGTACGCCAGCTTTACACATTTTAGCTTCTGGCAGAAACTTTGATTATTTCACCTCTTTTATAACTAGACTGTTCTATTAACCAAGCCTATCAAGGTTACTAATTCTGGCTTGTAATTACTCAAGATGTGTCCAAGATATGAAATAATGAGATGGAACTATTAACTTCTCATTATACTAGTAGTACAATCACAAAGAAAATTGTCTGAACAAACCAGTCAGGAAATCTGGACAATAGAAATTTATAATTAATATTTATTGAAAGCCAACTTAAAGATAATCTGTAATCAGTACTAATCTTTAAACTTAATATTTAGAAGCTCCTCCAAATAGAAAGGTTAAGATTTAAAAATAAATCTTTGAATGGAAAGCAAGAAAGAAATTAGTCAGTGTTATTATACCAAAGTGAAATAAATCAACTTAAGACACAAGTTAAACACAAGTGTGATCCTGTTATAAATTTAGTTTTAAATTAACAATGTTGTAGTAGCAATTATTTTGTAATTAAAATTAGGCATTATTTATGAATACAACATAAACAGAAAATGATTTAATCTAAAGGATTAAATATTGATAAAAGATGTATTGATTTTCATAATCAGATGAAGCACTAAACCAACAAGACAAAAATACTATTTTCCATTTATACAGTTCTGAAATACTACTTTCTGTTGTTACAACTCACAAAAACTGTTTTCTTGTCAAACAATTCTGAAATATTACATTCTTTTGAAACAATTCACAAATACTGTTTTCTAATCAAACAGTTCTGAATGACTACTTTCAATGAACCAATTCTTAATACTGTTTTCTAATCAAACAATTCTGAAATAATACATTCTATTCATATGAACATTATCGGGCAGACTCTGTTTACACATCACAACTCAAACCAAAAGCAGTGTGCACCTCTTTCTATTTTGTTTCACAAGAACAAAAATTTCTGCTATTATCTCAGTTTGGCTGCACAATGGTGTAATTTCCATCTCTTATTCAGTGTGACAGACTACAGAAAAATCTTCAAACAATGTTGTGAAAGACACCAGCTATCCACGAGACACAATGCTGGTGTCTTCCTGAGCAACTTGCAGATGCGTTAACCCCTTGTTAATTAGATACGATGGCTTTGGGGCTAATCCCGTTTCATCTCGGAATACAACATTGCTCATTACCATTTTCTGCCTCACAAAACCCATTACCTGCAAGTGCATTTTCAAATTCTTCTAATTTTATTAAAGACTTTAATGTCTAGTTGTCCATCATTTCGTGATATGGCAAAACTTGCACAATCTTTCTATTCAGCCAAGTTGAACAAACTTTCTATTCACAAACAAATTGCTTTTAAAACAGTCAGTTTTGAAAAAAAGAAGATAATTTGGTATTGAAAGAAGAAAAGAACTAATTTCATATTGAAATTAATTTTATGTGTAAAATATAAAAATTGTAAGATACTGATTTATTTTTAATAAAATGTTTTGAAGTACATAAATTATAATTTTCAACAAATATTAGAAAAAGGCATTATAAACTATGAAGCTTGCACCAATGAACTTTTTAAAAGGGGTTCCTTTTTGTAAAGCTATGCAGCCATGACAGTCAGCAGTCAATAAGAAGCTGAGGATCTTCCATATGAGTTTTCCCACAGACAGGATAGTGCACATACGAAGGCCTTTAATAAACCAATTATGGAATAGTCGATACAAGTGACATTCATATAAACACCTTACAGAGCACTCACTCAGGGTTGAAGCTGACACTGAGATTAAAAATCCATTCCCTCAACTGAGATTTGATCCTATTACTTATCAGCCTGGAGTCTGACAGCTTAACCACTGTGCTACCTACCAGGGCTGGTTCATAAGATAACGTAACCAATACTGTCAAAGTTTGTTTTATTTAACTACGCCTCAAAAGCACATTGATTTTTATCTTATCATCGGCTATTCGACGTCAATCATATGCTCATTCTGACATATGTATTTTAGAGGAAACCCACTCCCACCACATAGGCTACTTTTTCCGATAAGCAGCAAGGGGTCTTTTATATGCACCGTCCCACAGGCAGGACAGCACATACCACAGCCTTTGATGAACCAGTTGTGTACCACTGGCTGGAACTGAAAATACCAATACTGTCAAATATCATGCCATGCTAATCTGTGCAGCAGATTCCAGCAAAGTAACATTTTTATTAGAAAGATTTCAGAATTTTCTGGTTTAAGTAGATTGCACTGTAGTAGATTACCAATATCATCATATTCACCCAGTATCAGATTTTTCTTTTCATGCTGGGGTGTTGCTAAACATGCATTCCATATCATATAATATTCAAATTCTCTGGAATGGTGACATGGAAACAAAACCTTTACAAGTTTGTTTCTCTATGTTTCTTAATGTAAATTTAAACAAAAAATATTTAAAGCATATATCAAATTAAAATTCTTAGGAACTGAGCAATAAGAAAAAAAGTTTGTTTTGTATGTTTCCTGGGGTAATTTCAAACAGAAAATATGTCTATCTATCCACTACATATGTTATGAAAACAAATACAGTGGAAATTAAGATAATATAAAGACAAAAAGAAAGAAAAAGGTTTTCATTGCCTTTCTCTCCAGTTTCATTACAAATCTTAGACCCATAGGTTGCGCGGGTGATATTTTCTCAAACCACATTACTGACAAATGTTTGCTGATTTGGTATTGAATTGCAGTAATTCCACACTGACAAAGCTATAGAACATAAGGGCAAATTAGACAAAATTGCAGCTTGTGCAAATGCCATGAGATATTTGCCAATAAAGAGTTTTAAAAAATCCACAGCAGAAGAAAATAGTGAACTCTGAATAAATGATGAAGTACAGAAATGAATTGTTGGTTTCTACAATTTCCTGAATTAGAGAGTTTGCTTAACTTTGTGAACATAAAATCTGTCAGTTCAGGGTCACCAGAGATATCGGAACAGCAAACTGCATTATTTATTTTTGTTAAAGATTTACGCTATTTAACCAGTACCTATATACAGTGAAAATTAACACCTGAAAACATTAATGCTGAAAATGATTTAAGTGGAAAACAATATATATTTCATTAATTATTAACCAATCACTGATCAGTATTCAGTTTGATGAAAACATAATTTCATCCAATTCTCAAACTACAGACAGGAGTTGTATGCTATCATGTCCCAATTGTTTTTTAATTTACTGTTCTGCCCTGTTAAATCCTTATCTTAAGGCCATCCAAAGCAATAATTGGTGTGCTTCTCAATAAATGAATTTTGACCTAGAGGTATTTTTATTATTATTTATTTATTAATAAAAAAAATTAAAAAAATTATTTCAACTAAAACCATTAAAGAATAAAATATTCAGATCATTTGCACGCCAGTAACTATCTGACACCATCACACTGCCATTATGCATCAGCCTATAGTGCAGAAGTTTTAAAATCTTTGCAATTGTTTCTAAAACGATCTGAAAAAAAAAATCAGTTTTCCGGTTCAATCTAATTGTGCAGTGCATTAGAATGCATTGTACCAGTGTCGAACAATGAGGCAATGTCGCTAATAACCTCCGAGCATCGCCACCATCTTGAGCAACATCTTGTATCATCTGCCATTGTCAGATTCAAATTTGCCTGTCACTTTTTGTGTGCATTTTCAGCACATTATCTGTCATCCTTCTAGCAAGCAGAACCCATATCATTCTCAATTCACAGGCATTCATTAAGTTTAAAATTCAATTCCATTCATTTGTCCTAAGCCTAGCATTAAAAAATTTACAAATGATCAATAGTAGATAAAAAATAACAATTTTTTTCAGTGTTAATCAGTTCATCGTGTCTTAAGGAGGTGATAATTAAATTTAGAGAGAGTGAAAAATGACTCCACTGAAAGTACAATATGTACAGGTAATTCTGCTGGTTAGGTTTAAATTTACTTTTCTTATTAGGATATGGACACTGCACTGTGGTAAGGCAAACATTTTTTTTTTTTTCAGTTTAGTTTAAATCCTTTGGTTGACATGCTGTAGGTCATTTGATTGATCACCTTCAGTGATCCCATTGGACTTTTTTTCTTTCCATCCAGTTGTTCATAGCTGTTATATCATTGACTATGGTATGTGTTGTCTTGTCTGTGGAAAAGCGTACATAAAACATCTCATGATTCTAAATGAAATGAGCAGCCTAAGTGGAAGCAGGTTTTTAAAATGTTTTTCATGCTGATGCTGTCTGACAATTAATATATTTACTGATTAAGCAATCTCCTGGGAGGTTGCTAAATAAACAATTACTTTTCCTTTGTGTCTTTTGCTTAGCAACAAGAACATAATTGTTATGTACTAGTGCCAGAAGATTGCTGAAGTATGCTTTGAATGAAAAGCAAGAAATGAATTCTTCAGTCTTATTAAACCAAAGTGAAATAAACCAACTGATGGCACTAGAAAAACACAAGTTATTTTGTTATCTTCAAAGACAGCAAACTACAAAGTTAGATATAATACTTAAGATGAATGAAGGCCTAACATCTTGAAAAGTTAAATATCACTGTGTTGTCTTTTACAGATAGGATGAATCGTTTGATTCACTGATAATAATTTTATATGCTCTTCTTTGAAAATAACAAACATACTGACACCACAATTGTGCATGCAGTGATCTGAACATATTGCATCACTGCAAAGCATAATGTTTGGCCATTACAGAAATATTATTGCCATGTTATAACCACATTAAAAATTAATTATCTTCCATATTTAGCCTTGTTTCATTTCAATGAAAGAAGACCTGTAATGATTAAGCAATTAACTCTTCAATAAAAGAAGAAAGAAATCATGCTATGACATTCACGCCAAATCGAGAATTGTCTGAAATTAATTCTTTTTATGATTCCTTCTGATTAAATTGTTATTAAGATAAAAAAAAAAAGGTTAATATCCTGTCAAACAAATTAAACATTTTTAACTTACACAAAGATTCAAATATTTAATAACCTAGTTCTTAATATGCAGTCTTTTTATTGTTTCAAATTTTAAAAAATGTAATATAAATAATTAAGGTTTCTGAGCTTAGGTTTGTAGGACAAAACAAGAATTCTGAAGAATTAAGTGTCTATCACCAAAATCCATCTTTTAAAAAAAAGAAATTAAATATTCGATGAATTGATTTCATGTTCCATGATCTAGTAGTTACAGCTTACAGCTCAAAAGGTGTAGTCATTGAATAAATAAAACATATATCAGATAACATTTGGAATTTGATGCTTAATATAAAAAGATCATAAAAGTTAACCAGAGAGAACAATTTTTTAACACATTTAGACCTGATTTTTCATTGATGGTCACAGACTGGTTTGCAGTTCTAACTGTCTTATATTGTTGAAAACAGGATCATTGTGAATCAATGATGAACACTCAACTTAAAATTGAGCTTAATATACACAAACATTTGAAGAAAGGAATGTTTAACAACACCCTAGCACATTGTTTATTCAGTGACTATTAGGTCAGACATATAGTGTTATGCCACTCATTTTCTTTTGAGGAAACTCGCTACTGCCACATAGACTACCCTTCCTAATTAACACCAAGGGATGTTTTATATGCACTTTCCACAGACAGGACAGCACATGATTTTGATAAACCCGTTAATAAATGGTTGATGTGTGGTGTACACCTACCCAATACGCCTTGCAGAGCACTCACAGACAGGACCGCATATGATTTATGCTTTGACAGAGATTTGATCCCAGTACCTACCAGCCGTGATTCCAACAGCTTAACAATGCACCACTGGGGTGAGTTCAAGCATTTGAAGAAGGGCTGTAAATATTGCCATTGTTTTGATTGGATATGAGCACACCCGACATATATGTCATACATGCAGGACTTGATATAGAGTGGGAAGTATCAGGTATGATCTGTATGCTCTGTTCCCACCATGGAATGTATATTACATGTCCACTTGTATTAAAGTCTACACTAACATCTCATCAGAATGTGGTTATATACTCAAACATCTCATGGAATGGCCACATTATATATTACAGAATGTCTTTCAAGATGCCAGTATGTAGAGCTGTACATTCTGTTACCTGACCACATTGCAGAACTCTGACAATTATGATGTCGTGCAAACCAAGTCAGTGACAGATACACAATTTTCAAAATAGATGGTTCACAAACATGTTAAATTCAATACTGAAAGAGGTGGGTTACTGAAATCTAATTATAATGGGAAGAAATAATGGTGGTAAAAAAGTGAGGTTCAGACTTCGTAGGTCTTCCTAAGTACTGGATCTGTTATGTAAGTTTTTCATAAACCATCTGAATTGGTGAGCCTCAATCTTCTACTGGTAATCTACTGTGGAAATATAATGAAGGAAGAAGAAAAAGGATGGATTTGTAAAACTTGGGGATATTTCACATCCATTTTATTCTTCAACAAGAAGGTATATGAACTGCAAATAGGGTTCACAGTCAGCTTCTTACAAGCTAGTAATTAAAACAGTTCAAGCATGCTCTTTGTGGGCTCAAACTCAGTCTTCATAGGGCTCATACTCCAATGCCCCAATGACCAATCCAAAAACCGATTATTTTATTATGCTAAATAAACGTTTAAACTAAAGTCCCTGATGTTCAGGGGTAGAAGAAAAGAGTGCATTGACTAATGGTTTAATTCTGTGTGTTTGTGTAACTGCATGAAAAGAATTAAGACATCAGCAGGTATCAGCTGTGTGATCTTGTTTGAGACCATTGAGAGAACTGTATCAGTGCATGCCATCAGTTCAGCATGAACACTACCGGGCAGGGGATCCAGCTGAAGTGTGTCTCACCGGTGATGAAATTAAACTGACAGGCCAATTGACTAACTAGATTGAGATCTGTGACAGTCAGGGGCAGATAACACCATGTGCTGCTCCCCGGAGAGGCATGTTTCAATGTGGTGACACATTGGTGTTTTTATATCCATGTCTTGGCTCCAACATGGCTGGTGCAGTTGGAATCAGTGTGCTCCTCGTGTGTTGTCTTACAGTTTTCTCGGTGCTGTATCATCTCCGCAGACACGAGTGTCAAGAATGAAACAAATACTGAAATCTACCTGCATCTCGGGATTTCACTTTAAACAAATGAAATCTTCTGATAATAAGAATTCTTTGACATTTACAAACGAGGTTTTGAACAAAGAAAAGTAATATATATATATATATATATATATAAACCCATCAAAATGTTTAATCACCAAGGAAAAACCAAATCTTCAAATCTAGTTTAAACAAATGTTAAGTGCTAATAAGTATTCCCCAACATTAAAAATTCTCAACTAAGATTTGATCCATAACAAATTTAAAATTACATTAGCTACAAATTGTCAAACACCATAAACAATGATATACGTATTTAAAATGACATTAATTACCATAAGCTATGATTATCAATTTAAAATACCATTAGGTTCCATGAAGTATAATATATCTATTTAAAAGAGCATTAGCTAGCATAATCTGATGTATGTATTTTAAATAGCATCACCACAGGCACCAGACATGTCTGGAGATTTGCCTCAAAGACTTCTGCAAGCTTGTTTAAAATAGATAACGTTTCTTGATTACATGACAGGGTCCTACTTGCTAATTGTTGGATTATTTTCTCCCACTCCTATCACAAACGTCTCTTGAAGGAAAGACTTGCATGGAGATGCTATCAGTAGCATCCAGCAGGGCAGTATGTTTGTTAAATTAGTGCTAAGAGAGTTTATCACAGTGAGAAATAAATAGAGGGTTATGCAGCTAGCCAAGAGGTTCCTAAAGAATTGTAACACACCACTGATAAATAAAGGAAAGTATTGTTTGTTTAATGACAGCCCAGCACATTGTTTATTTAGTGGCTATTATAGTTGTCAGAAATATGGTGCTTTGCAACTCATGGTGTTTAGAAGAAACTCACTGTCACCATGTATGCTACTCTTTCTGAGTAGCAGCAAGAGATCTTTTATATGTGCTTTCCCACAGACAGTGCAACTAGTTGTGGGCAATTGGCCATTGATAAATAAAGAAACCTCATATAAATAATATTGTTGTATATTTTACTACAGTTACAGATTTAAGGGTAAGGCAAGAGTGAATTGATCTGGTTCATTCAATAACATATGTCAGTGAAATCACTAACCAGTTTTTAACTTTTTTATCAGTTTACTGAAAATGGTGAAAGAATGAGATGTTTTAACAAAGTACATTTTTCAGCTGAGTTACATATTTTTTTTAAAATTATTCAATCATGAAACTGATCCAAAATACACAAAAGATATAAAAGAGATATACATCAAAATTATTAAAATTCTTTCTCATTCCAGTGTCACTTGGTGCATTGCATTTTAAATATTTTCTTCAAAAAAATAGCCTTATTTTAATCTTGACAACAGTCAGCTCACTGTAAAAACTTTTAGATCCTGTTTAAATGACAGGTGTTTCTAAAAGTGAACTTCACTTTGGCTGAAGGCAACATTGCTTTTCAGTGGTGTATTATCATTTCTTATTACACAGCTAGCTACATAGCGGCTATTATTGCTTCTTATTACATAGACAGCTGAGTAAAGTGTTTGGATTCTTGACGTTTGTCAAAAGTAAGCAATGTGCCTTCAGAAAGATGTAAATAACTTAAATAATTTGCTTTTGTATGGAGTTAAATATGTTAATGTCATGTTTCAGTTTTTACATCAATACAGTTAGTGTGAATGCAATATCATTTTTCATGTTCGAGCTTTAAATCAGCACATTTGGAGAATTATGGTTTAATGCTTCTATAAATATAACATGTCCTGTGTTGTAACTCAAACTGTGCTGGTGGTGCTTCCATTGGTTGGTTGGTTAGTTGTATTTATTTTCGTGCTTATATCCAATTAAGGTTCAAACATGCTGTCCAAGGCACACAACTCAGGTTCCTGTGCTGTCTGTCCAGGACAGAGGTTAGTGTTAGTAGGAGACACTATCCCACAGACAGAATAGCACATACCACGGCCTTTGTTAAACCAGTTGTGGACCACTGGTCGGTGTAAGTGAT
>JAULBS010090697.1:7135-17463 GCA_032355785.1 Symmetromphalus regularis | reverse complement strand
ATAAAGAAACCTCGGATTTTGTAACTTTAAAAAAAATAAAATTAATAATTATATTTTTAAAATTATATAAAAAAAAAAAAAAAATTTAATTATAATAACTTTTTTTAATTATAATAATAATTTTTTTTTTATTATAATAATAATTTTTTTTAAATTATAATAATAACTTTTTTTAAATTAAAATAATAATTTTCTTTTTAATCGCGATATTTAGGGAGGGTCTGGGCCTCTGTGGCCCTCTAGATCCGTCACTGTTAACAATAGTAGGTGTTCTCTTTTAAGGTTCTTCCCAAAGTGATCAGTACCGTTTAGGTACAACCAACAATTTATGGTTCCCATACATGCACTGACCACCTCTTTATAATGCATAAACAGGTTGGTTGGTTGGTTGTATATATTTTCGTGCTTATATCCAATTAAGGTTCAAGCATGCTGTTCTGTGCACACAACTCAGGTTCCTGTGCTGTCTGTCCAGGACAGAGGTTAGTGTTAGTAGGAGACAAGAAACCCACTGCTTTTCAATAAACAGCAAGGGATCTTTTATATGCACTATCCCACAGACAGAATAGTTCATACCACGGCCTTTGTTAAACCAGTTGTGGACCACTGGTCTGTCACGGTGAAAAATATAAAGTGTTTTATAGATCCTCTGTTCTGCCTAGCCCCACACCAATACAGCATGAGTTGCAATGTTCTACAGATAAAAAATAAATAGTTTAAAGAACATTCAGGTTTGTATGTCCTAAAAGTACACTTAGAGACCTCTTTGTGATTTTAGCAAACACTGGACTGGTTTAATAACATTCCAGTAACTATTAGGTGTCACATATACAAGACTCTATTTACAAAGCCTGTTTTTTCTTAGAAGCAGGTATTAAAGCATTGTAAATGTATGTAGTTACATGCGTGTAAGGAAAAAATCCCAGCTTATTAGTAATGTAGCTGATGCTATTTATGACACGATACAAAACGCACACCCAATTTAACTGGCCTATACCCAGTGAGGGTGCAAAAGGTTAGTATACACCTCCCAACAAGGACGAAAATTGCGGTCCAAAAAGTGGGGTGCACGGAACATCCACATTCTCTGTCTAAAATGTGGGGAAGATGTGTCCCCCAATCCCGCCAGGATTGACATCATTATAGACCCACAGTGTACTTCAGTATATTTGAAATTTGAACTAATGGTTAAGTGTTACACTAATACAATAAAGAGAAATACTGTTAAAGTTGATTAATTAGGCATTTTAATTTAAGTTTTTTGAAGCAGAATGTGGGGGTGGTAATTAAATAGGCTCCCCACCACCTGTACAAAAAGTGGGAGGATGTGCACCCCCGCCCCCATTCCACCCTGGTATTTACACCCACGGAAAAACAAACTAATAATAATATAAAAAAATAGAAAACCTTAAATATACCATATTATAGATATGTCCACTTTTGCCCACTGAAGATCCCTATTTTCATAAAAATGCGTCCCTCTCAAAACTATCAGGATATGGGTCTGACTTACCTCAAAAATCTTCAGTGCCTCTGCTAGGGCCCCGACCTTCTCTTGCAGTGTAAATATGAGGGAAGTGCTGCCCTCTCTGTCCTGGTACTCCTGTACATAGCCTCTCTTTAGACTGTCCTTGTCACCCTGCAAACAAATCAAATAAATAGTACTTAACACTTTAATATTAAGAGAATACATTTTAAAGATTTTACAGTAATAAGTTATATCATGAACATATTTATTTTTTAATCGCGACCATCAAATGAATATATTGATATTGATGAAACTAATATGTGGAAGAGTTTGGCATTATGCTCCAAGAGTAAAGGTACTGGATCCCCCAAAATGCTGTTGGACATTTGATCAGAAGTGTGCCACGTCAGATTCATACATGTTTGTGGAACATTGGGGATTTTACTTGTTATTAGTGATTGAAAGAAAAACTCCACTTTCACTGTAACAACCTTTGTTACATATCCGGGTCACATCCGGTAACACCTCATTTGCCTGGCTTCAATATTTTTTTATCATTGAGTGTTTATGCTTTATCAATAATTATAATTTTGATAAGTATTAAAACATTTCTATTATAATGAGTTACCTTTTAATATCCCAAACTTATTTTCAACAGTATAGTTACAGATATTGTGTTTGCTTATGTACCTGTGAATATCACCCATTTATTGTCAACTGAGATAACATGCATCTTGTATTACTATCTGACATAGTGATCTTTACGATTTTAAACAATTTGATCCAAAAATCAAGAACTATGTCAAAGTTACACAAATAACTGTTAAATTAAGAAGGTATCAAACTAAACGCTTCAAATCATCACAAAGAGATAAATTTAGTATGCAGTATCAATTTCAGTTTTAGTAAGGGATCACCTGATAAGGAAGCATTTCATGTTTGCTGTTAATGTTGTGTCATATGAACCTATGTATATCTGTATAGTGATATTTAATTTCCACCACATAAATGTATGCTAGGTAAACACATTTTCTTTACTGAAGTCATGACATCCATTACAAAGTAGTTCATTTTAATACACCTATAAAAATACTTTGTTTCTGGTCACAATTCTGGTCAACATTATTGGTAACAATTTATCAGTAATAACATTTTTATAAAAAATTTAAATAATTTCAACACCACCATTAAAGCACATTGATTTATTAATCATTGACTATTAGATATCAAACATTTGGTATGTTTTACACAAATCAGTGTGATCCAGGCTCTGACGGGTTTTGAACCACTGTCTTCAGCTTGAGAGTTGTCTTGGTCACAAGTTTTTTTAATTCATATTTTCATAATGTTCAGTTGTAAAAATGCTTTGCCTTGCATACATTATATTTTTGGAGTTTCTGGGACAGTCTGAAAAATACTGAAAATAAATGTCTTGTTTATCATAAAGACATTTGGAGGCACTTAAGATCATAATAAACAAAGTATTTTAATAGTATGGCCTTAGAGGAATGAATATTATATGTTTAAAAGTGCGTGTGTACAGGTGTGCACATTTGTATAAATGGGTTTGTAATTTGAATACCCATGTAATAGGAGAAACAGAATGAAATATCAGTTGCATTCATCCACATATGAATAGTATTTTATCAACAATTTTACTACAATTGTTTTCAAAACAAGTGACCACCAAATCCTTAAATAAGCCAAACAGAAATTTTAGCTTCCTGACATGAATTTTTTTTCAACAAAACCCCTTTGGAGACAAGCTCATTGAAACAAAGGAGAGTTTTATTTTTTATTTTTCTGTAAACATGCAACTTTTAACTATCTTTTTTTTTTAATACTGATACAAGTACTAGGAAATTATGTTTCAGGTCTCTAAATTTCAACGTTTTCCTGTTTATAAAACTCCCAAATAACCATTATATGTATTCAAAAAATATTTATTTAAAATGACTAATCACAATTACTTTGTAATTCAGATGCTAAGAAATCATGTTTCAGGGCAGCAAAAATTTAAAATCTCCCAGAATCTTTAACAGGGGTTAACATATGCACAGTAGCAATTGCTTATCTCTTATGCATATATACATATCAGGCATGTGCAGGTAACATAGACACTATCAGACCTTCAAATTCAGACAATACTGCAACAACACTAAATCTGTATGTTATGACACTTCAACAGTAATTTCATGAAAAAGAACATACTGAATAATAAATTCAAATTTTTGCATTGACAATGAAATGCTACCAAAAACTAACTGTATGGTAGCTTTTATGATGTCATTACTGACTGAGAGCTGCACCATACTGTCACCCTACTTCAGCTATCAAGCATCTGGATCCACCCGTTGTGTACTGTTTACATCTAAATGATGAAAGCATATGAATAAGGTCAGAATAACATATTGCATCAGATACCTTGTTAATCAGTGATGAGCTGTATCCTGACTTGACCTATAAATATTTATTACCCTAGCGGGCACTCTTAACTGGAAAATATTTTTCATATTTTCTCAGTGGGAAATATTATACAATGGTTTAACATGTAATTTCTTTGGATCACTCTGGCCATTATGACCAATAAGCTTGCTTGTACTGAATATAATGTCATTATACTTTTGTAAAAGTGCAAATGACATCACTAAAATGTACAACATAACAGCATCCATAACATTATAGAGTAGCATTTTTCTAAACAGTCGCGCAATTAAAAAGTGTAGAGAAAGAACGATTAAAATGTTCTGGGTTAATAAATAGAATATCAAATTCATTACCATTTATTATCAAATTTATGTCCCTTGTGAAATTTTATTTCACTAAAGCATAAATCGTCGCCGTTCTGACGAAGGGGCGAATATTCAAAATTTTATAAATTGACAATAAATGATTTTTCATGTTAATAGGGCAGTAGGTTTTCATTCTGAAAATAATAACTTTATCTTTCACTGCTTTAATTAGTTAATCAATTAATTTTAAACAACAAGGCAAATTAATGGGACATCAAATTTTATTACATCTTGTAACTGGTAAGCAACTGTCAAGTAAATAATGAATAACTGCCTTCAATTATAACTGGTGAGCAACCATTTAATCATTAAGTGGTAAGAAATTGTGTTAATCAGTAAGTGATGAATAACTGTCTAGTAGCTTGTGAGCAACTGTCTATTGAGTAGCTTGTGAGCATGTGTGTAGTGAGTAGCTTATGAGCAACTGAGTAGCTTGTGATAAACTGTCTAGTGAGTAGCTTGTGAGCAACTGTCTAGTGAGTAGCTTGTGAGCATCTGTCTAGTGAGTAGCTTGTGAGCAACTGTCTAGTGAGTAGCTTGTGAGAAACTGTCTAGTGAGTTGCTTGTTAGCAACCATCTAGAGAGTAGCTTGTGAGCAACTGTAATGTGAGTAGTTTGTGAGTAACTGTCTAATGAGTAGCTTGTGAGCAACTGTCTAGTGAATAACTTGAGCAAATGTCTAGTTAGTAGCTTGTGAGCAACTATCTAGTGAGTAGCTTGATAGCAACCATCTAGTGAGTAGCTTGTGAGCAACCATCTTGTGAGTAACTTGTTAGAAACTGTATAATGAGTTGCCTGTGAGCAACTGTCTAAAGAGTAGCATATGAGTAACTGTATTGTCAGTAGCTTGTTAGTAACTGTCTTGTGTGTAATTTGTCAACAACTGTTGAGTAAATAATTGGTGAGTAACTGTACAAGTAACTCTTGTAACTAACAGTCTGAGTAACTATATGGTGAGTAACTGTCTGGTAAGTAACTTTTCAGTGAGCAATTGCACAGTGTCTAATTTTCAAAAACTGTAAGTGTAAAATTTACAATATTTTGAAAGACCACCCGATCTTGCAGCAGGTGATATAACTATCACATTTTAACACCCGTTGGGAAATCATTTACAATATACTGGGGTGTCTGTATTGCAGTATTCTTTTCTGTCCTTTGTAAAGATGAGAATATATGCAGACATGGCCCAAAAACCTGATACAGCTTAAGGCACTTTTATAGGTTTTGCATTTTATTACCTCTATAAAACTATTTTATGCATTCTAAGTTGGTAGTCCACTACAGGACAGCTCACTCAAGTTTTATTTGTTAGTTTATGGGCTGGCCAACCTGCACGTTTCATTTCAAAATATAACACATCACTAATTAAAATGATGTCTGATGCAACACTGTATTTTTTGAACAGCAAAAAAAATGCAAATTTAATTTGCAATTTTTGATTGAAAAAAGTAAACCATATTTTGACGTTGGCTGTTTGGCTTACTGGAGGCACGTGCAGAGAAGTGTAAACCGACCACAGCATGAGTTTTATGAATTTTTAATCTGATTTGATTAAACTGGATCCAAACAAACATTTACATTTCTTTTCCTGTTCAGTACATGTATATATCTGGTGTTCATGAAAGTTATATATGCATCAAGCATGCTGGTGGCACTTTTCCTGATTACAGTTTTTTGTTGTAAAGTTCCTTGTTTATACCATATCAGTGTAGACATGAAACTTAAATACATGTATATTATAACTTGGTCATAACACTAACATTGGATCTAAATACAAATCCTAAAAAAAACATTTATGGCTACCTTCCAACCTTCCTGGATCTGCTCCAAACATAGTTTGATTAAAGAGGAGGGTTTTGGGGTCTGGACTCTGTCCAACCCATCCACAAATTTTTAATCCCCACTCTAAATATTAAAAATATTAATAATATTTTTAGACCCTCCATTCAAACATTCCTTCATCCACCATAATCTTGGGCATAAATCCAGGGAAGACATGTCCCTCCTCTTTTTGGACAGGGGGGGACACCTATGTAATTATCCCCACCCCCCACGTTTTGCTTAGAAAAACTGAAATTAAAATGCCTAAATAATAATCTTTACCAGCATTTTTTCTCTTTATTGTATCTAAGTAACACTTAACCATGTCATCTTAGCGCAAATATAGTCATACCTAAGTACACAAGGGGTCTATAATGGCGTCAAACCCGGGGGAGGGGAATGGGAGGACAGCAGGATGGTCTGACCCCCCCTCCCATTTTGAGAGGATGTTCCTTCCCCTCCACTTTCAGGAACAGATTTTCACCCTTGGCCATTGTAACACATTTGTACCACTTGTATAAAGCATGAATATGTATTATTTGGTGAGAAATAGTTAACAAGTAACAATCAATAACATTATATAGCTGGTTCAACAGGATGGACTGAATACAAGTGTTAAGTACATGTAGATATATTACTTAGTGTTATATAATGATAACATAACGGTTAAATAATATTACCTAATAATATTATTGCAAAGCTGATCCTGTTCCACAGGCTAGTCCGATCTTAATCAGAAAATATAACATTAGCAGACTCTGGAAATCCATTTAGGTGGGGCCCCTGAAGAATCCTCGGATTCTTTAACATAAAAAAAAAAAAAATAATAAAAAAATTTAAATCACAAAATTTTTGGGGTGGGTGTTTAATGTACAGTTAATAGCTTGATCACTGAAACTTTCTATCTGTGAAAGTTTTTTTTTTTTTTTAAATTATTATACTGATGGAAAAAACAAACACAATTTTTGTTTTGTTAATAAATATTTCAAATGTTTTATGGATGGTTATTTCTTTGATGGATTTTTAGGTTATTTCTTCATTACTGACAAAATTTTGAGAATTTTTGTTGTTATCACAGATGGAGTCTGCAAGCCTCAGGTGTGGATGCAGATTTCTGAAAGGGGTGTCCAAATGTGGATTTCTGAAATGGGGGTTCCCAAAGTGAATAGAAATAGAGAAAAAATTGTTAATTTTCACATCCTTTCACTCAGAAAAAGGTTAAAAAAAAACAAATAGTGGAAAAGGGGGTTACTGAACCCCTGGATCCACTACTGAGCCTATAGGAGCTGAGGGTTCATGGTGATGCTCAATCCCTCCTCCCCCCCCACACTTTTTTCACCAGGTTTTAATCTGTCCTATGTTACTGGTTTGCATGGATAATGTTCAAATCTAGGTACCTATGTCGTTGAAAATGTTATTTTACCAAACTTGCGTTTGTTTTTTCTGTCAGTATATTAAATACTTGTCAGTAAAGCAATATTTCTGGCAACACATACTGAACAAGAAAAAGGGACATACCTTAATTTTGTTACCTGATATTTCAATTAAAAAATGTCAAGATGTAAACAAAATATCTAACCTACATGTATGTGCCTACCTAATTTTGTTTCACTTGTTTTCAGAAACTCACATTTATTCACAAGAACAAGAACAAAATTTTAAATGATGAAATGAGTATACAGTTATATAAAAAAATTAATTAATTTATTACGTTTACAGAAAATCTAAATAGACAAATCCAGGAAATGGGGAGGACATGCTCTTCATGAGTGGGGTGCAGAAAGGGGGACAGTGGGGTGAAGGCCCCAGGCATCCATTTCTGGGGAGCATTCAATCAAAGAGTGAAATTAAAATTAGGCCCTTTACTTGAGTCTTGGGGCATACAATCAAGGAGTTGGCCCCAGGCATCACTAACCTCTGCATGCCAGTGCTCCTCATTTTGTCAAGATTCTACAGATTTAAAAAATTGCATACATTGTCATCTGACATCTACTGGATTGATCTTATTTTCAACTTCCATCTTCCATTTAGACCTCTGGGGGCCCGGGGCACTTCAGGCCTGGGGCCCTCAACATTGAAATTAAATTACATGACAAATAAAAATATAACCCATTACAAATTGGTTGTAACTAACTTTGAAACCCCATTCCAATATTAAGCATCTTAAATCTTTACACACTGTTTCCAAAATTCCTAAACCCATCCTTGAAGACATTACAGTGATGTATGATTTATACTGTCACGTACTGATTCACTGGATCTCTAGCTCTTTTTTTTATTTTTTAGATTTAATTAAAAAAAAAATTCTATCACAAGTTTTCAGTTAGGGGTATAATTATGAAGGTCGGTGGATCATCTCTTTTGAACAGAATTTTTGCACTAAGAGTTTAGGTGAAGCGTTAAGGCTAAAAACATCATCTCCAAAAGAAATTAGATGGGTCAGTGATGGGTAGCAAGACAGTTAATAAAGTATTGAAAAATTCGCTAAGGATCACTGCACAATGTACTTTCTGTCCTCCAGTATAATTACTGCCAATAAAATCTCGACCAGTGGTCGTATGTTATGACCGTGGAGCGGTATGTAGCTCAAACAGTAGCGTGTCCATCTGTGTGAAACTGTCAGTAGTCAGATCGATCCTTCTCAGTGGACCCATTTGCAGTTTGGGCTATTTTCTGTTCCAACCAGTGGTACACAATTAGTTCATCAAAGGCTGTGGTATGTTCTGTCCTGTGTGTGGAACAGAACATATAAAAGACCCCTTGCTGCTTATCGGAAAGGGTAGCCTAATCGGCGACAGCAGATTTCCTCTAAAAATATGTCAGAATGACCATATGATTGACGTCCAATAGTCGATGATAAGATAAAAATCAATGTGCTCAAAAGGCGTCGTTAAATAAAACAAACTTTACTTAACATTATGACCGTAGCCTCTGCAGTCCAATGGTAGAACGTCACTCTCAAGCTGATGACAGTGGTTCAAAACCCGCTTAAGGCTGGCTCGCTCTTGTCTACGTGTCAAAATAACCGAATGTTCAACATCCAATAGCCGATCAATAATGAAGTCATTAAACAAAACAAACCAAAAGTGCATCACTGTCACTGCACGGTGAATATTATTACCCAGTGTCAATGATGTAAGGTAACGTTCCATCTGACGTAAACGCAACGCAAACAACAAAGCTCTATTAAAACTGAAGCATGCTTTTAAATTAATAATCTTCGCAAAATTTACGTCATTATGAGATAATCATAACATACCTTCCTTCCTTTTTCCAGTCGTCTTCGTTTAGCTGTAAATGCTGCATCCATTGCTTTCGCTTCTGTAATGACTGACTGACAAATGTGGCCTTAACCTCTGGAAAATATCTTGTTTTCTAAGAGATGATTGGTTGAATCTGACCACACCCCCAAACTAGTTTGACAGTTATTGACTATATAATATTATTGCATTGAATTGCGTGTGAAACGGTGAATAGGTTGAGTTGACATTACATACAATGAATGAATGAATGAATTAATGATTGGCTGAGTCTGACCACACCTCCACACTAGTTTGACAGTTATTAACTATAATATTATTGCAATGAATTGCGTGTGAAACGGTGAATAGATTAAGTTGACATTACGTACAATGAACGAACGAACAATAAATGGATGGTTGGATGGATGAATTTATAAGTTATAACTATATTTTGTCACGAGAAGTGGCACATTAAGACAATGACATAAATATTTTGTGCAGTATATAATATACAAACGTTTTTATTTATTTCATAACATTTATTTCTTATGTATACGGAAAGGTTATTATTTAGTTCAAGAACTTACTGCTTATTGATTATTGCCAATCAATAACCAATAATCAATAAGCAGCCAGTCCGTTTTGGACAAGAAATGATTAGTTGTTAACGACACCTCAGCACATTGTTTATTCAGCAACTATTAGGTGTCACACATAATGATAAACTTTGCGACTCATGGTCTTTAGAGGAAACCCGCTATCGCCATTATACTCCTGAGCCGACGCAACCGTTTCTACGGCCCAGTTTCTCGTTTAAATATGCATGATCAACAGTTCAACCCATTCTTTTAACATGTGTGGGCCCAGTTTAAACTAAGAATCGTGGATTTCATTGTATACGCTGCCCCATGGGGTGTTATGTATATTTAATATAAATTGAATTGAACTGAATTGTTTGAACTATCGAC
Source organism: Symmetromphalus regularis (assembly GCA_032355785.1). Lineage (NCBI taxonomy): Eukaryota > Metazoa > Mollusca > Gastropoda > Neomphalida > Neomphalidae > Symmetromphalus > Symmetromphalus regularis. Next base: position 7,172 of record JAULBS010090697.1, on the reverse strand, counting down.
GAGACGAGGTGGGGGGGGGGGGGGGTGGGGGCGTGAA
>JAULBS010090686.1:0-17465 GCA_032355785.1 Symmetromphalus regularis | reverse complement strand
TTTGTGTGTGTGTGTGTGTGTGTTTGTGTGTGTGTGTGTGTGTGTGTGTGTGTGTGTGTGTGTATGTTTAGATATATATATATGTAATATCTGAAATGACCTACAATTACAATTTGTCAGCTTCGAGAGAAAACGTGTCTTGTTACATAACTGTGATTAATGAGAAATGTCCAATCACCTTAGTAGATAGATAATATCACAGGTATGAAATGTCTAACAATCATGTTAGCGTGTTTTGACAGGTATATCTTGTAACATCTTATTAATGGTTTTGTTAAACACATACACACGAATATATATAATTATATATATCATTACATGACAAAGTTGTATGATTATACACTGTTCTAATGTTTTGTAAAGAAAGTCACTTATAAGAGAAAACGAGAAAACAATTATAGAATTTGATATCTGTTAAAAGTGATTTGCAACAGAGCAGAATATCTTTTGTAAAAACTGCTTTCTAAACATGCTGTTCTTCAAGACATTCTATACTGTATATTTTTAAGAGATATTTGAAATAAAAAGATGGAGTCATATTGTTCAGTGTTATTGTTTTGAAGCTGCAGTTTGCTAAATTGGATACTAGTAGCCTAATTTGTTTCTCTTTACATATGAAGTGAAATTGTTTTGCTTTAACACCACTCGAGCAAACTGATTTATTAAAATAAGCTATTGGATCTTAAACATTTGGCAATTTTCACACATAGTCAATGTAAGCCAACCTCGATCGGTTTTGAACCACTGTCTTTCGCTTGAGAGTCTGTCATACTACTAAACCACTAGGTCTCGCTTTTTCCTAATAAAAAACATGTAAAAAAAGAATTCTTTGTTTAACGACTTCACAACAATTGTTTATTCAGCAGCTAAGATGTCTGATATATAGTATTGTACGACACATGGTCTTTTTTTTGAGGAAACAGCTACAGCCACATTGGCTACTCTTTCCGATTACCAGCAAGGTATCTTTTATATGCGCTTACCCACAGATGGTACAGCACATACCACGGCCTTTGATAAACCAGTTGTGGACATTTGGTCCAACAAACAATCAGTACTAGTCTTTCATTTTGACGTTCCACATTGTTGATGATTTGATTTTGATAACATAACACAATAACAGGATAACATTACACAATAACAGGATAACATTACACAATAACAGGATAACATTACACAATAACAGGATAACATAACACAATAACAGGATAAGATTACACAATAACAGGATAAGATTACACAATAACAGGATAACATTACACAATAACAGGATAACATTACACAATAACAGGATAACATTACACAATACGAGTATAAGGGATCACACTGCACTGATTTACTCGTTGGATGGGTTAATGGTGTGCATGTCTGCTACAATTTCGATGATTTACACAAGGGTATCTCTCCTGAAACGCGATCCTATAAACACGACATCTAGAGTTTCTATAAGATAACATCATAACTGACTGCATGCGTTCAGGTGGTTCGTCTATGGCCAGTTGGACAATAATTGTGTTTTTGTTCAGTTTGATTAGGCATTAGTAAGAAGGATATAGAGCTGCTAGAGCTTCATCTTAATGTCTAGCATGCGATAAAACTGTTATAGTCAAACCCGTACAGCTAAACAAAGAAACATCTACAGGAGGTATAAGAAAGTGAATTTTGATATGCTATCACGGAACATTCCATACTGTTCATTTGTGTGAATTTCTCTTTATTCATTTCCGGTCTATAGCCAGTTAAGGTTCAAGCATGCCATACTGACCATGCAGATCTGATTCCTGGACCTAAACTCAAAAAGGGTAAACGTTTTCACAGAGAATCAGGACTGTAGACCTATACATTCGCCCATACATTCCTTGGATTGTCCGTTTTCAGTGATATTCCTTTAAACAAGGTTGTGCTTTTTCCTTTAGAATATTGTATGAAACACGAAAACTGCTGTCATAACAAAGATTTCTCTTTTTGATTAGAAGCAATGAGATGCATATACTCTTTTCCTACAGACAAGACAGGATATATTACGGCCTTCGCTAAACTACCATTCGTCTGATTAGTTTCATTCCTATTTTCGGTTTCTCTAAATATATACGTATTGTTATACATTAAATTAAAGGAAACGGATACTGTTAAAAGCATTGCCTAAGGCAGGACTTGATTTCGTGGCAAGTCGTTGGAGAGAACATGACAGTTTCCTTTAAACCACTTTCAGTAAAATACAATCAATGTAGAATTACTGGGTTTTAACGTTAATTTATTTTCAAATATAAAATATACATACAAGAACACAGGCTACGGACAAAATTTACGATGATGATTTTGAAGTATGTTTAAGCATTTAAATATAAATAGTTACAGGCGAGTAAAAAAAAAAGCTTCATAGTTCCAAATTTTTAATTATTAGTAGAATATCAGATTTAGATTTGACAATCTATATAGGAACACACCATGTTCCAGTAGGAATAATTAACAGAACACACGAGACTAATCTGGGAGTACAGGCTAGATGTCAAACATACAAACATGAATCACAAGACGTAGAGCTAAATGAAAAGATACCGCTGGAATACAGTCGCTTTTAAAAACCTTTAAAATACCTCACTAGGCGCGGGTGCACGATTTCTGAAAGGGGGGGTGGGGGTGGTCCAAATGTGTTGCGTGAATAGGATGGGACAAAAATTGTCAATTTTCACGTTCTTCAACTCGGAAAATATATTTTTTTAAAATAAAAAAAATTCTTGAAAGGGGCAGGGTCCGGACACCTGGACTCCCCTCTGGATCTGCTACTGCTCACTATCTTATTGTTTATATATAAACACGTTTTCATCGTTTTGTTGAAAACATCTAACAGCTGTGATAATGACGAGGATATGTTGACCTATCACAAATTCAGTTTATATTCAGTGTTATTACAACGAATCATCAACTTATATTTTGACTAGGATATGTTTACCTATCACAAATTCAGTTTATATTCACTGTTATTACAACGTATCATCAACTTATATTTTGACCAGGATATGCTGACCTATCACAAATTCAGTTGATATTCACTGTTATTACAACAAATCATCAACTTATATTTTGACCAGGATATGCTGACCTATCACAAATTCAGTTTATATTCACTGTTATTACAACGAATCATCAACTTATATTTTGACTAGGATATGTTGACCTATCACAAATTCAGTTTATATTCACTGTTATTACAACGAATCATCAACTTATATTTTGACCAGGATATGCTGACCTATCACAAATTCAGTTTATATTCACTGTTATTACAACGTATCATCAACTTATATTTTGACTAGGATATGTTGACCTATCACAAATTCAGTTTATATGCACTGTTATTACAACGAATCATCAACTTATATTTTGACTAGGATATGTTTACCTATCACAAATTCAGTTGATATTCACTGTTATTACAACGTATCATCAGCTCATATTTTGACCACGATATGTTGACCTATCACAAATTCAGTTTATATTCAGTGTTATTACAACGTATCATCAACTCATATTTTGAGGTATAGCCGCTTGGACTGTCATCCAGATACAGTTTTCTTAACCGTTACAGTTTTGTAGTTCACATTTCGATTAATACACACTAATCATTTGAAACAATAGTCTCGCAACAGTGGTTGGAATGGGGAAAACAGACAATGGATCGTTTAAGTAAAATCGAAACCACGACCTTTCCCAGCTGAGGAAAGAGGAAGAAGACCTATCCCTAGACATAATCAGAACATTGACTATTGGAGAAAGAAAATGTTTTGTTATTCATAATCTTTTGTGTGGTCTATATTTTCGACAAAATGGTGGCAGCATGCTGTGACGCACTGGTCAATCAATGGGCTCTGACAGTAAACTCGTGGTTCAATGCTTGTTATTCAGTACCAACGTTGCATGCGCTCCACCATGCGTGAACGAGTCTTGTTACTTTAAAAGCCCACCGGAAGACTTGTAATGCGCTGGAATTTTTTTTTTTTTTTTTAACTGGCATGCAACTAACTTTGAACTAAAGGCCCGCAGAAAATCTAATGGCATATCAATTTTGTTAATACTGGAGACTTTCCCAAAGTTCAATTATAAAAACAATAGTTAAAAATTGTAAAAACAATAGTTAAACATTGTATAAACAATAGTTAAACATTGTAAAAACAATAGTTAAACATTGTAAAAACAAGTGCCATACTGTTAATAGATCCTACTTGACAGAACATCTCACTTTTAAGTTCTTAAACCTTTTGACTTATTTAGAATAGGCTTTTGGGAACACTTTTGGTTCTTTCACTTTGAATAAGTCATGGTATATATTTGTAAAATAATTTAAAAAAACCATATGATTGACGTCCAATAGACGGTGATATGATTAAAAATCAATGTGTTCTAGAGGCGTCGTTAAATAAAACAAACTTTACATAATAAAAATGAAAATAATCGATCATTTAACGTCAAAGCCTGAAAGGAAACAATGCATATAAGGCCAATTGCAATATAACAATCACTTTTCAAAATGAAAATAACATTGTAAAATGTTAAAGGTTGTGTCTGGACAGAAAGACAATCTTGACAAATCTCTTACAGCATGCACGCAAATATCAAGGTTAAATTAGTAATAACAGAAGGTGTTTTCAAAAGCTGAACGTATATGTATGCTGTTCAACGGGTCTATCTGTTACAGTTTAGGACCTGGTTTTAAAACACATTACAAATAGTGAATGAGATCAAAATGTGTGTTGCATTAAAATTCGTTTTCAGAAAGAGCCGCATTAAAAAAAAAAATGTTTTTAAAATAACAAATAATTGAATAAAGTTACATAATAAAACACAAAGACAACCACACAGTTAAAAATGTTTTCGCAATCAAGTTATGAAAAGTTTTAAATTTAAATCAGTATATGATTTCATAATATTTCAGTGTATAACCGTCCTCATACGAAGATACACACACACACACACACACACACACACACACACACACAAACACACATATACATACATGCACGGACGCACGCACGCATACATGTAAATGCATAAATTTAGGCAGCCAGGCAGGCAGGCAGATGTAGGTAGGTAGAGAGGACGGTAGGTAGATAGCAACGAATTAGAACACGACGCAGATTTTGTTATTCACGCATATTAACTAATTATATTAATTATGATGGTTATTCTGTTTTGTTGAAAATGCGTATCCAGGTATATTCAGGTTTATGTATGACCAACCACACACACGCATTCAGGCACAGCTTGTGTCTTCTTGAATTACATTATCATTGTTTTATATGCCTATAGATTTTGGCAAATACAAATCTGAATCCCTATACTGTGTATCTTACAGTATGCGGTTGTAATTAATATTGCTAATCTATTAATCAAACAACGTATTGTTTAGTCTCAGGAGAAATTACAATAGCTACATTACACAGCATGGGATTCATATCAGTAAATTAATACCATACACGTACGCGGTTTTTTAATTTCCTACTAGTGATGTCATAATTACAATCACAATCAAACACACACACACACACACACACACACACACACACACACACACACACACACACACACACACATACACACTTACACACACACACACACATACACACACACACGCATACACACACATCACATTCAGGCACGTACGCACGCACAGACACACATTCAGGCATGTACGCACGCACGCACAGACACACACATACAACACAGTCAGGCAAGTACGCACGCACACACACACACAACACATTCAGGCACGTACGCACGCACACATACATAACACACTCAGGCACGCACAGACACACACGCGCGCGCACATACACACACACGCATATTACATATCAGTTTACATTATTATGAAGCTTCTTACTGACATAAAATAAAACCTCTAGCTATGTATTGATGCTGTGACATATTTGTTTTAATTAATACCAATATTAGTTTACCAACTTCGTATGTTAAAACGGCTTGTAGCTACTGATGAAATCTGCTTGCAAAGGCATCATTTATTAAGTCAGACCGCGGAGCAGGGTTGAGGGAGGTTTGGGGTCATGGTCCCCCACTTTTTAAGGGACAACTAATGCAAAAATCACGAAAGTCTATTTTTTTGCTGAAACAAATATTTTCAGACTCGGTCTCCTACTACTTTTAACTGTACGTTGGTTCAGACTTGACTACGTGTCCGAATTACCAAATGTTTCACATTCAATGATTAATAAACCAATGTGCTCGTTTGGTTTAGTTAAAGAACAAAAATAGAACAAGTAGTTACCTCATTATTACAGGCTACGTTTTATTCCTCCTTTGAGTGAGTGCTTAATACAGGTGCGTGTGTATCTGTGGCTAATTAAGTATACGTCAAGTCATTAACTAATTATGTCATGTAATAAAAAAAGTGATCAGTTGTCTGAACCATAATTACAACTTAAAAACATTAATGTTAAAGAATAAGGAACACATTTATTAGTTAATTTAATAGAATAAGAAATACATTTATAAGTTAATTTAATAGAATAAGAAATACATTTATAAGTTAATTTAATAGAGTAAATTCGAAAATAAACTATTACGTAAATCTTCAAAGGATACTTATTTATACCTCTAAAAAAATGTTAGGTGATTAATATTAAAATATAAATAAAACAGTTTCTAGTAGCTGTTAAGCATTAACCAAGGCAAAACGGATGTAATAACTGGTAAGTCAATTGCAATGTCCTTAATATATCTATTTTTATTTTCAGGCGAGTGACAATTAGAAAAACCCATACTAATACACGAAGAGAATTCATACAATTGGTACATATAAAGATGGTACTGGCGTGTAGTGTGTTATGATTCTCGATAGAATCCGTTTGTTAACTTTACGGAAGTCAAATGACGACAACAGTCCTACCTCGTGTGTACCTGCATGTCGCGAACGCGATTTATCTCGATTACAGTCGACAGACACGACATTCGTCCAGAAATCTTGCCTTGGTGTGTAAATTGCATTATAAAATAATCCTGTCTAACCTTAGAATGTGGACTGGGAGACGTGGGCTGCCTCTCATCAGATTGATGTCCATGATAAATGTCGTTTATCACAACCTTGTAATGAAAAAGACTTCAATACAACTGACCTTGATCATTAGAGTTTTCTAACATTTTCATCGTTTAAATGTGTTTCCTGTGTGGGCGACATGAATGAACTAAATATGCAGGACAGACTGAAATCATTATTGAATGTGGATAGGTTATTTTTGACAGTGTCTACACTGACTAAATACATAACAGCTATCATACGTCCCCACACTTTTTGAACAGATGGACGCCTGTGTAATTATCCCCCCACTTTTTTCTTCGAAAAACTGAAATTAAAATGCCAACCAGTATTTTTCTTTATTGTATCAATGTAACACTTAACCATGTCGTCTTAGCGCAAATATAGTCATACCGAAGTACACAAGGGGTCTATAATGGCGTCAAACCTGGGCGAGGGACGGGGACAACGGGATGGTCCGCCCCCACCCACTTTTAGGACAAGGGCGAATGTTCTGTTGCTCCCCCCGCCCCCCACTTTCAGGAACTGATTTTCGCCCTTGCATATGTCCACATCTCGCCAAAACCTTGTGTTATCACTAGTAGGTCTCAGTGGTCCAGTGGTAGGACATTGGACTTTCAAGCAGATGACCGTAGTTCAAAACTCGTCGAAGGCTGGCTCACACTTGACTACGTGTCACAAATTTCCAAATGTTTGACATCCAATAGCCGATGATTAATAAAGGTAAACAATGTATCATCAATATTTCGATTTAACCGAATTTGTCAAACTATTCCTTTGACTTCGTCCTTTGAAGAGATGCTGCACTGGGGATGATAGTGTTATTCAGATGACATCATACTGATGTAACATAATTGTAATTAATGTTCAAGCATGCTGTTCTTGGCATGCGACTCGGTTATACAAACCTTTTCATTGAACCTAGCCATATACTTGCTAAGAGTTCGATCATTCTCATATTGAGGTTACAGTTCTCTGTTGTTTCCCTCGGTAACCTACAGGTCTGGTAGTTGCAGTGCTTACACTATCGGATGTTTCATTGGTTGATACTGGGATCAAATCACAATGGAGGCAGTGGATTTTTAATCTAAGTACCGGATCCAATCGAGAGTGGGTGCTCCGCAAGGCACAATTGGTAGGTGTACACCACTTACACTGACCAATGATCCACATCCGTTTTATCAAATAAATGGCCGTTGTTTGTGCTACTCTATCTATAGGATACTGTATATAAAGGTCCTTTCCTGCTTATTGATAAGTAAAAAAAGAAGTAAATTTTTTGTTTTATTTAACGACGCCTCTAGAGCACATTGAGTTTTTTTTATCTTATCATCGGCTATTGCACGTCAATCATATGGTCATTCTGACATATGTATTTAGAGGAAACCCGCTGCCGGCACATAGACTACTCTTTTCCGATAAGCAGCAAGGGGTCTTTTATATCCACCGTCCCACAGACACGACAGCACATACCAAGGCCTTTGATGAACCAGTTGTGGATCACTGGTTGGAACGGAAAATAGCCCAAACAGCAAATGGGTCCACTGAGAAGGATCGATCTGACGCTTATTGATGAGTAGCCGAATTAGTGTGGCAACAGCGGGTTTCGTTTCTCTTACCAACACTAACCTCTGACCTGGACCTGTTGTGACCTAACCAACAATTACATATATTATTGTAGAAAATGAAACATCGTTCCATCAATTCCGCTTAACATCAATCCATCCTACCTTTCGTCCGTCCGTCCATCCACCTACCCCCATCCTTCCACCCATCTGTCTCTCTGAGCATCCATCTACCCTTCCGTCCGTTCATCCATATATTCACCAACCCACCTTTCCACCCATTAATACACTCTTCCACCCGTCGTTACATCCATCCACCCGTCCATCAGTCCATCCATATGTTCATACATCCATCCATCCTTCCATCTATCCATCTATTTCACCAAACTACCATCCACCCATCATCCATGCAATGGTCCACATAAATAACATCACTTATATACCTATAAATCATCTAAGAATAGCTTGCAGTTTGATACGGTAAGTCGGGTACTTTTAATCTTTAATCATTACCGTTGCATACACTTCCTGTATAGAGAAGCAAAACAAAACAAATCGAATTTCTCCGGATCCGGACCAGCACGAGAAACACCGGCAGACAATTGTGACAAAGGCCTGGATGATTGTATTTTTACCTGAAAGAAAACGGATCACGCCACTTGCGCCGTATGCGTACAGCAAGACGAATTTCTCAAGGGACACCTTCTTGATTCCTTACCGCTGATTGACACTTTAGCTTCATATTGAAATTAATGCCGACTAATTACTGCCGACAGCACGCGATATGAGAACACGCGCTGCAGTTAAAACAAAATTAATTGTCCCATTTCTACCACCTGAGAATTAGAGGTGAAAATAACGACTTGGCGCAATACAGTATGTGATTAAGCTAATTAAATTTCTGATCAATATATAATAAAAATTTCATGTAGGAGGTCTGTTTCCCTCATCAGGGGAATAACTAAATCTATCGATAAAGTTTTAGAGTCCTTAGAACCCACTTATCATCGATAGCTTTAGCAAGTGAACAGGTGGAAAATCGATACAGACGATTGCAAACGACAGATAGCGTAGAAAGGTGGCAATAAAGTCATCGGGCCTCGTTGTAGCCTAGTCACGAGACTCCCGCCTAGATTTTGCACAACCTACAGATTGTTTCTCCGATATGGTCCTTCTTTTCCACATCCCGAGCCTCGGTTCGAGTTGACATCTCACATCAGATGCTGCATACAGGTCGCACAATAGCTAATAAAATTCCCATTACAGACAATGGTAATGGTAATTACTCTAAAATAAAATTGATATTACCGGCTTATCAAATAATGGCAGTGACACCGTACACATATAGCGTGGTATAGCGAATTTTATCGTTTCTTCCAAGTACATGTTTGTTTGTTTTGTTTTATTTTGATTTGTTTTGTTTCGTGTGTTGTTATTTTTAAAGAAATAAAAGAATGTTTTATATTAACCAGTTTCGTTTTCACGCAACTGAAAAATTGTATAATTTAGTATAATCTCCACAATATGCACAATACACATTTTTAATTAAGTGGAACAGTTCAAAGCACTAACTCAAAAAGTTTTAATATTCAGTGAAACTAGTTGAAATCCATCCAATTTTATTTCTTTCTGTCAACTTTTTTTTTTTACAAATCTTATGTATTTTTTTTTTTTATGTTAACATTTGTTCAAAATTAAAATGAACCTCTTCTATCGCTTAACATTGGATTTATTTATTATTTTTTATTTTATTCAATTTGCGATTTCTTTGTCATAACTTTGCAAGCTAGTAACATTTAACGTAAGGTTGAAATCCTGGACTTTGATTTGAAGTCACACACAGACTATGAAACGTCACTGACAAACATTCATCTCAAGATCATGTGCAGGAGAAGCTTCCAAGGGTAAAAAAAAAATGTTTTTCATCAATATGTTACATCTAGTTCCTTGAGGGTAGATGCTATTCATTATGCCCTCCCCCCACCCCCACCCAATCCCCAATCCGCGTAAAACAGTTTGAAAACATTTGAATGAAAAACGAAAATCTGATAATATTCAAACATGTCATTTGTAATGTTCTTTGACCCCCAGTAGACGATATTTATTTGTTTGCCGAAGAGTCGTTAAACAAACAAACGAACATTGTAATGTTCTTCCTATTAAAAGTAACATATCTGTCAAGTGAAGGAAACGTTAGTAAATACTTCATTCATCATTCGTATGATACGAATACATGCTGAAAGTGTAAATAAAACATGACGTCATTCACAGACAAAATAGCGCTATAACGTTAATCACGTTTTAATAGTCACAGGGGCGTTGGAACGAAATTCATATTGGTGGGGTGGGGTGGCGGGGAGGTCTTCTTCAGTTTCTGAACATCAAAATTTGCCAGTGAACAATTCAACGATGAACAAGGAATATACTTATGGGAATTATTGGGGGCTGAAGCCCCTGCAGTCTCCTAGCTATCTGACTCAGACAAGATAAATTTTAGTAAAGTCTTAACATTAAAAAAGGAAATTAATGTTTATTAAACGACTCCTCCACACACTGTTTATTAGTGGTCTTCAAAGGACAACAACCTCACAGACCACTTTTTCCGATTAACACTAAAGAATACGTTTCATGTTCTTTCCTAGAAAAATGCAACACTGTAGTTATTGATCACAGCCTGGAACAAGTAATAAACTAAATAGGTCAGCTGAATTTGATCTATCTGACGACCCATCGCCCCTCAAGCGGACACTTTACCTCCTAAGCTACATCCCTCTCTTTCTCTATCTGTATGTAACGTATCTGTCTAATAAAAGTAAGGTATCTGTCAAGTAAAAGTAACGTATCTGTCTAATAAAAGTAACATATCTGTCAAGTAAAAGTAACAAATCTGTCTAATAAAAGTAACATATCTGTCAAGTAAAAACAACATATCTGTCAAGTAAAAGTAGGTATCTGTCTAATAAAAGTAACATATCTGTCAAGTAAAAGTAACATATCTGTCAAGTAAAAGTCACTTATCAAGTAAGTAACAATAACGTATATGTCAGATAAAAGTAATATATCCATCAAGTAAAAGTAACGTATTTGTCAAGAAAAGCACTTAAACGTATAGTCAAGTAACTTATCTGTCAAATAAAAGTAACGTATATTTCAAATAAAAGAAACGTTTATATCAAGTAAAAGTAACTTATCTATCAAGTTAAAGTAATCTTTCTAATTTCATTAAGAAACATTTAGAAGCATTCCAACTCCGGGCATTTATCGATAATGATCCTGAAATCCGTCGTGCATCTATTGAAATTGTTCATTTGATCTAATGTACCAACTTAAATCGTCCACAACTCGTTTGATTATAGTACAACTAAGTTCCCTTCAGGAGAAATGTGACATTTGAATTCATTGGCACTTTCAGTTATAGGAACCCTGTCGATTATATTGGTGGTGTTGTGAAGTTGAGGCAGCAAGCATCTGACATTGTTTCTTTTATGGAGCAGGCAAAAGATATGTCAATAGTGACCATGGGCATAAATCTCGGTTGGGGGGGGCGTGTCCCCCTGCCTTTTTGGACAGGGGGGACGCCTATATAATTATCCCCCTCTATTTGCTTAGAAAAACTGAAAATTTCAGTGAAATTAAAATGTCTGAATAATAATCTTTACCAGTATTTCTCTTTATTGTATCAATGTAACACTATAAACCATGTCGTCTTAGTGCAAATATACCGAAGTACACAAGTGGTCTATAATGGGGGATGGGCAGCGGGATGATCCCCCCCCTCCAACTTTCAGGAATGGATTTTCGCCCTTGATAGTGACTAAACTAGAAATCTAGAAATGTTCTTATGAGATCCTGATAGGACTCTAACGTTGAAAGAGCTCTTTGCTGATGCTCCATCCATGAAAAGTATATAATGTACGTAATAGGGCAACTGGGTTTTTACGATCCTATATACACTAAAGTTTGGGGCTCGCCTTCCCAGGGCGCTCCTTTAGGTTTCAAAGGGATTACACCCCATAGTCCAGTGCACATGTACATAATTATAACTTGAATCTGCTATGTCATCCTTAATAAATGCTATGATGACACAACACTCTGACTGATGGTGCTGTGGAATCTACGGAAATTAAGTGATAGAAGTGACAAGAGAAGGTAATGACTGATGCATTGTGGAATATGATGGCGAAATAACTCCTGGAGTGCTCAAGACCATTAAGACAATAACTGTGATACCTGAAAATGACAATGTAAAGAAAAGAAGTTTGTCTATATTAAAAACAGATGAAAAATAAATTGTGGTCTTCAGCAGTATGTAATGGCACGAATCAATCCTCATTTAATTAATGTAATTGAATTTTAATTTATTTCTCTCGAATGTAGCATTTACTATATGGGATTATATTTATGAAAATATATTGTTGACAAATGTCAACAACGAACTTTCAAATATCCCGTGTTCTTGTAACTTGAAAAACAAATATAAATAAGTCATTTTGACCAAGCTTGAAATCATGCATAATCCTCTGTCTTGCAAAAATATAATCAATTTTCGTTTTCTTCACTGTTTAGATTGCATGTCATAACAGTGATAGTACATTAATATGTGTATGTATCTGTTTATCATGTTTACATCCAGAAAGGTTCAAACACGCTATCCGTGGTAACATACCTGACACTAGTTCAGATGGTACAAGATGACAACAACTTGTATTTGTTGTCATTTTGTTGTTGTTTTACTGGGAAACAGAGATGAAGACTACTGACTTCTCATGTAAACAGATTATCCACTAGGTAACCTCTGGAGCCCATAAGATTAACAAATGCATGTGGCTAAAACAAATTACTGACCATACAACAGTTGTTCGCTCTATCAGGCGCGTCATTTAAACTGTCAGAGTGTTTATGGTTTGAATGCACATTCTCCAACAATGAGTCGTCAGCAATGGCGCTTTTGATATGTCTTTAACCCGCAGTTAACAGAGTGACAGCTTTTTTATCATTACAGACCCGTCATAGTCGCGAAACATGGCTTGCTACAAAGAGTTGAGGTTCTCAGATAAAGACTACGTCTCCCAAAAAGATACGGACAATTACACGTCTCCCAGTGACAACGTTTGGAAAGACTGCACTGCAAGATTGAGACGATAGCCAGAGTCGACGCCAAGTAGTTGATGATAGTTGCTTAAACACTGTAATTGAACACCATTAGCTTTAAGGAATGATCCGATCGTGGTAAACGCGAGTTAAACAACAGCGATAAACTTTAACTTCTCTAGGAAAAAAATAGCCTAAAACGGTGTTTAGCAAATGCCAATCACTGGGTAACTATGAACTGTAACAAGAGCAATTTGACCCTTCAGATTCAGTTCCGAGTTATCATAGGGGACATACGATACGAGGCCTCCTGTAAGGCTACGGGGTGGTTTGCTTAAGAAGGAGCTAACACGAATTCCGCGGATTTAAATGTCTCGACATCTTAGTCCAAGTTTTTAATGAATGATCTACAATAGCTGATGTTTATTTGTTTTGTGCTGGAAGAAGGGGTCGTTAAACAATCATACAATCAATCATTTGTGAGCTTCTGTGGTCCAGTGGTAGGGCATCGGTCTCTTTTTTTTTTCCGCGTGCCCCCTTTCCTTTTCCACCTTTGATATATTACCCCGTCCGACTCCACATCCCAGTCCTTGTCTCTACAACCGCGACTGGTGCTTGTCTCTTGTGAATATCTGTGCCACACACCCGTCATTCTCCAGCAACTTTTGCTGTGGGCTTAGTGTCTTAAGCTGAAGATACTGGTTCAAAACCCATCGGATGTTGGCTCATACTAACTACGTATCACAATTACCAAATGTTTGACATCCAATAGCTAAAGATTAATAACTCAATGTGCACGATGATGTCGTTAAACAAAACAAACAAACAAATACAATAATTTTTTTCAATGATTTTTTTTTCATAAACATTCACATTGTTTACACTTTAAAGTAGCCTGAGCGGATATATACATTTTAAAAGTGGATTCTAAAGTAAATGTTAAGTTATTACATTAACAGAATACCAAGCATCAAACCTGTGCTTATCCTTCTAAGCGGATCTGAATGCTTTGTGACACATAACATAATCAGGAGCAGGATGTAGCTCAAATGGTAGAGTGTCCGCATGTGAAGCTGTCGATCGTCGGATCGATCCTTCTCAGTGGACCCATTTGCAGTTTGGGCTATGTTCTGTTCCAACCAGAGATCCACAACTAGTTCATCAAAGGCCGTGGTATGTGCTGTCATGTCTGTGGGATAGGGCATATAAAGGACCTCTTGCTGCTTATCGGAAAAGAGTAGCCTATGTGGCGGTAGCGGGTTTCCTCTAAATACATATGTCAGAATGACCATATGACTGATATCCAATAGCCGATGATAAAGATAAAAATCAATGTGCTCTAGAGGCTTGGTTAAATAAAAGAAACTTTACTTTATAACATAATCACTTATTTACCACAAAATAAGCCTCAGGTCCAGTGTTTAATATAGGACCCCCAATAGCTGATGTTTAATTTTTTATTTGTACAGGGAGAGGGGTCGTTAAACAATCATTGTGAGCCTCAATGGTCCAGCGGTAGATCTTCGAACTCTCAAGCTGAAGACAGTGGTTCAAAACCACACTTGACTACGTGTCAAAATAACCAAATGTTTGACATCCAATAGTCGATGATTAACAAATAAATGTGCTCTAGTGGTGTTTTAAAAATATATATATATTTGACTCAAAAAATAATAATTAATAGACATTGGCAAAAGGTTTAGGCACACTTGACATCTCTCCAGCAGGATCCGCGGTAATGTCTGGTATTCATTTATATCAATCACAGAACACAAACAAATCAACTATACCCTTTCATTTTGTTTCAGTGTTATTTCTTTAAATAATGTTTAAATGATATTTAAGATTTTTTCTGTGAATATTTCCCAAAACTTTTAAAACGTGTTTATTATTTAAACCTGTTAAATAACCATCACCGGTCTGAACACCAACTCTCCAAGTTAATCAGTGCATTTTCAAATAAAAATAAAATCCCCAATAAAATATTCATCTGATAGTCAACACGAAGGTATAAACGTCACAAAGAAAGTATTTTACATACCGGAATTTTCTTATAAAAAGTATCGACAAACAACTAAAACCGTCATCTATATGATCAAAATTCAATACAACATCCTCCTTTAGCGATTTATGTAATTTATGTTATTCTCTGCGCATTTTAAAAACTGATATCGACTTAAATTTGACTTAATCTTCTTTATTTGTGAGTGTAAAATACATTCAGCTAGTATAGATTAGCAGCTTGTAGGGCTAAATTAGGCGCTTTCAAAGCTAATGTGACAATTACTTTCATAGATCGAAGCGGTTGCTTTTATCACCTTTCTTTTGAGATTAATTTCTTACAGCAAAAACGCGAAACATTAAAACCACAGAATCAAAGATCCTATTATTTGAGCCAGCAGCCGTATTGGGAAAAGTGTGGAGATCGAGTAATGTATAATTCAGTGTAAACCCTATTCTACCCTTTATAATGTTAAGTCTTCGCCGTCAGCCCATCGACTTCCCTTACAACGACGCGTTAAGACTGGAATTCCTTCCTCTAGAGTGTAAAAGACCGTGAAATAGGAAAATTAACCGACGGTTTTTTCTTTTCTGATTTCCTTTTTCCGTTTTCCCTACCAAAGAGCGAGTGTACCGGATCTGTGCGTAAAAGAGCCCATTCAACAAGAACATCGGGTCTGGGAGATTTTACCGCTAGGCTGATCAATTTTTAATTGCTGCCAGTGCTTATAATGCCAACGTGTAGAAAGACGATAAATTAATTCTTCAGGATGGTTGTTTGTCAATGACCATAATTACCTTAAGATCAATCATTAATTAATTCACCTGGAGCACGTTTGTGAGATTGATAGCTGTTAATTCTAATTTCGATACAGGCCAGTTGCCTATGATGAAGCCATTAAATTAAGCCGATTAGAAAACACTGGAAGTGATTTAGGTACGTACACAACAGTCTCGGCCACTGGTCGCTTACTGAGGTAGAAGAATTCGACTTAATATCTGGTAATGATTTCCTTCATTTCCGCCCGTTTCATGCTCCGTGTCGCCCATAACAGGTGATAAAGAACAACACCATACAGCTTTAAGCGGAGATCAAACATTGCGCACACGTATTTGTACATCTCTTTGCAGGCTTTTTGTGTTAAACGTAGAATTTTACACACATAATTGGTGTCCGTGTGCAAAGAAAATCGAAAAAGGAGACGCCAATGAGAGGCAGCGAGAAGAAGAGAAATTTAATGAAAAGTCAAATGTATGGAGAGAGAAAAGGAACTTGGTTAGAAACATTCAACGCATAGTCCCACGGACACTTGACCTAATTAATTTGCAAACAAAGAATTAATTTCATATATAAGCATTTGATTTGTCCATAAAAATACTTCATTCAACTACTTATATAACCACCGCATCTCGCTTGTTATCAATATTTTTAAAAATAATAATGAATTATGCTCACGAACAAATACATCGAAAAAACTACATTTTTTTCCGTTGAAGGTGTGACGTATATATTTCGAGTCACGTGACGGGTATTTCCCCGTTAGCCTTATTTAAAAACTTCTGAATATTTTTGTAGCTGCAAAAACATTTCGTATCAATTTATTTCGTCACACGACAAGTTCCGACCTTGAAATTTAACAATTTTAAATGTGAAATTTTTTTCGATCGAATCGACATGGAATTCCCTATACCATGGTTGAGTTAAAATGTCTTGCGTGATATGAAAACGAGATCTAGTATAACAAATGCATGTAAGT
>JAULBS010090685.1:13544-32909 GCA_032355785.1 Symmetromphalus regularis | reverse complement strand
CGATACAGGAGCCTGTATATGTACATGTTACGATACAGGAGCCTGTATATGTACATGTTACGATACAGGAGCCTGTATATGTACATGTTACGATACAGGAGCCTGTACATGTAGATGTTACGATACAGGAGCCTGTATATGTACATGTTACGATACAGGAGCCTGTATATGTACATATTACGACACAGTAATATTAATATTACGATGCAGGAGCCCGTATATAGAGCAATAATTGTCTGAGTATTAAATATGATGTTGACAGTCAGAATTTCAGCTAATAATGTACACAAGAAATAAACAATTAAACAAAGACTGACAGTGAAGAAACTGATTAAAATTCGCAATATTTCTAAAAACAAACTTGACTAATGTTGTAACTTGCATATACACACGTATGAAACACACAGCCGTAATATAAAGATTTGTCAAAAATAGTGTTTTATTAATCATTTTAGCATAATAGTAAATATAAGTCTTTATCTGAACTAATTATAACATGAGAAAGAACAATGTTTTTATCATGTTTTCCAATACGATCTCTCATTCTTTTGTTTTGTTGCTATTTTCTATTCTTTTGTGTTGCCAATCTTTTGTACAAATCACGATTTCATTAAGTAATGAAAGACAAACAAACCAGTAACAACATGCTATATATACGAGTTGTGACAAATTAATTATATATTTTAATAATATTTTCTTTATTTTCTCCATACACTACAGTTCAAAATCCTGTAAAACTTATCATTCAAAGCACGATTTTAAAAATAATCTCGATGTACCGGTTTCAACCCAGGATGAGTGCACCACAGAGGCTCAGTGGGTATGTGTAAGCTACTTACACCAACCAGTGATCCACAACAGATTTATAAAAAGCCGTGGTACGTACTGTCCTGTCTGTGGGAAAGGCCATATAAAAGATCCCTTGCAGCTAATCAAAAAGAATAGCCTATGTGATTGTAGCGGATTTCGTCTAAAGACCACATGTCGCACGACACCGTATATCTGCCGTTGAATAAACTGTGATGGAGTGTCGTTAAAAAAACAATCCTTTCCTTTCAATACATAAATATATCTGTCTA
Source organism: Symmetromphalus regularis (assembly GCA_032355785.1). Taxonomy (NCBI): domain Eukaryota; kingdom Metazoa; phylum Mollusca; class Gastropoda; order Neomphalida; family Neomphalidae; genus Symmetromphalus; species Symmetromphalus regularis. Next base: position 31,830 of record JAULBS010090685.1, on the reverse strand, counting down.
TAAAACCTACATTTTAAATGAGTTTTAAACTTTATTTAAAATAGGTTGTTTATAAATACACATAATGCATACAGTCTACTTTTTATGGAGTGCATACAGTCTGCTTTTTATGGAGTGACGATAAATATAAGAAATATATTAATACAGCTTACTACATACAAACATAAAATAGATAAATTAATTTTACAGCATTCATTTACATCTTTTAAAAATAAAATAGCGAGTTTTCACACATAAAAGGACAAACGATCGTCGCTAAATGTACGTGTACTCAATACGTTGTGTGAGTAATGTTTGCATTCATATTCAAATGTGTGAATGGGTATAAATCTTATGCTAATACAATTTTTTTAGTATTATATTGTTCATCGCACTTCTTGTGTCATGGAATACGGTTTGATTGTAAGTGTATTTATTTTAATTTAAAATTTAACATATAATGTAAATTAAACTTTATGTTAAAAGTTGAGATAAAATTTAGATACAGCCAATTATTTAGAATATTTTTGTAATAATATTTACCAGTACACATAAACCCTATCAGTTATTGTGAAGACTGCCACTGTCTTAATCTAAATATTATCATTTAGGAATAATTTAATGACGGCATCGCGTGTAATCCTTATAAGCTATTTCGTTCAGTCCAGTCTTTTTAGTTCGGTTTTATATACATAGTTCAGTCCAGTTCAGTTCAATTAAAATTAAATTAATACGCTATTCAGTGGCGGATCTAGTGTTAGCTTAGGGTCGGTTGGTAACGATGTCTCACTCAATACATTTATATACTGAACAGCAAAAGAAACGCAAATTTAATTTGCAATGTTTGATTAAATAAAAACTTGTACATATTTTGACTTGGCTGGTTTGCTTACTGGAGGCATGAGTAGAGAAGAGCGCATCATGAGTTTTATGGTTTTATAAATTTTCGTCTAATTTGTTTAAACTGGATCTAAACAACATTTGCGTTTCATTTGCTGTTCAGTATATTAAAGAAAATTCCGTAATGTTTTACTAATGCACAGTTTAATACATTAATATATACAGTAATCTATGTTTTCGTTGTTATAAATAATAATATTTTGTAACAGAGAGAGAGAGAGAGAGGGGGAGGGGGGGGCGTGGAAGCTCTTAGACCATTATTTAAGGTCTAGGGGATCTTGAGACCCCTAACATCGTCTGGATGCGCGGCTGTTCTCAAGAGCTTAAAATGTGTTTGCGGGACTTATAGGTTTTTCTCACGATCGTACATGATGTGCATTTTTTCTCATCTTTGTTTCATTAGAGGTTTTGAACTTATTGATTACCTAAGCACTGTTTAGAAATTAATGTTCTTCAAACAACAGTCTAGTTATCTGAATATAAAACTATCCATTGTGTTTCCACAGAGCATGCCCTTGTCTATACAACAGGCGGAAAATCGCCGGAGAGAAAATATTCAGCATTAATACCCGAACACAGGTATATATCGATTACTGGAGGTAGCGTGGTAGACAACAAGACAGTTATGTTTTTTGTAATAAATAAAAAAGGACACGATATGTTACAGGAATCGGTGTAAGATCGATTTGAGGTGTTAGTGAACATGCGACAGGCGCTATACGGTAACAGATACCGTGGGAACAGATTCATATCCTTTAAAAAAAACTTTTCTGTTAGTTTTTAAAGAATCTGTACCGAACCCAAATTGAAAAAAAATAAGTGCACAGTCCTTTTTTAATACACAGGCTGCTGCCTTTTAAATAGGTTTCACTATACATGAATTCTATGGGAAGTCGTTATTTATGCGTTCAAAGGTAGGGGAACTGATTTTTGGCAGTTCTCGTTACGCGGAACACACTGCGAGACTTTGTTTAGCGCCTGAAGGCGTGCGTCAGGTGGGTGCTTCTATTGAGGGTGGACGTGCACCCGTGACGCATGATCAGGCCACACTGCGAATTCTTCACACGCTACTCGAACGATATTATAATTAAAAATTTCCATGTGTTAAAAGAATCAAATGTGAGACAATACGACAATATGAGTTTTACAATTTTCTCACATGCGGTTTAGTCCTTTATGTATGTAGTTACAATATGCTCGTGATTCGGCTATTAATCTAAGCCAGTTTTAAAATAGTTTTTCCCACAGAAACATTTTCTGGCTGATCTTAATATTAGGTAAAATTACAAAAGCGATTAATAAAATAAATGAATTAATTTCGTTAATAAAAAATAATTTGCTTCAAGACATTATTTCAACCATGCGTAAAAATAATGCATGGATTTTCATAAAGCATATTAATAGCAAATGTTATGCCAAACATATTTTACCGTCCATTTTAGAATTATATGTGTCTGAAAACGTATTTTTTTGGTATTTTATGTGTTATATATTATATAGATTTTCTTACGATTTACATAAGCATACACTTTACTAAGTCTTTTTCTTTATATATTATACTCAAACAAAAAAGAAAGTATACATGTTGAAATACTTTTGTTTCATGGAGTGGTCACAGTAATGGTCCACTGGCACCAAATACATGCGCAACTTGTGATATTAATGCACACACACACCTCATAAAGGTGTGGTTATCTAATTCTAGAATTTCTGCCATGAATGTCGTCTGGCTTATGAAATAAATGAATATTAATTATATGCATACTTTCTTTTTAGATTGAGTATATATATGAACGACAAATACATTAATATTATTATATAATTATTATTATTATTTAAGTATATGTGCGAGGTAATATATACACGTACATTTAAATAAACTATATTATAGAAATGAATAGTCGGTAGAACGTTCGCCTGAGGTGCATTAGTCGTAGGATCGAAACTCCACAGTGGACTCATTCTCTTGTTGCTTTTTTATCATCTCAAGCAGTGTTTCAAGACTTGTATATCAAAGGTCGTGGTTTGTGAGGAAAAATGAAATATTTCCCTAGAAGCAATTGCGACGACTGAACTGGATCCCTCACGTCGTCTCTAGCTATACGGTTCAAACAATCATAGTTATTAAAATAGCGTATATATGTGTGTGTGTGTGTGTGTGTGTGTATGTGTGTGTGTATATAGATATGTGTGTTTTTGTTTGTGTTTATATATATATTATATATTATGTCTCAAATATATGTTTATTTTTGGTCAAAGGGTGAGACTGAAATAATCAACACGTTTCTTGCAAAGAAGATAATTAATTTCGAGGAATAAACTGTTCCGGGTGGAATCTACTTTAAGGTGGAAAAGAATACCGGGTCATTGATTTAAAATGGAGGCGAAACATTATTCCTTGAATAAAAGTTCTAGAAGGATCTTGCATATTTTCCTCATTTATAAATTGTTATTTACTATAATAAATAAAACCTTAATAGCGCCAAGCCTACCAAGTGAAGTTATTGCAAGATGTCTAATTGTGGGGCTGATACTAGTTTATCATTGGATAAAAGATATAATTGGTATTCACTGACATATACCTGTATTTCAAGTTGGGCTTTTCTTTGATTTTTGTTTAACACCACTAGAGCTCAATTGATTTAATAATCAACGGCTATTGGATGTCAAATATTTGGTTATTTTGATACGTAGTCAATGTGAGCCAGCCTCCAACGGGTTTTGAACCACTGTCATTAGCTTGAGAGTCCGACATTCTACCACTAGACCACCAAGGCTCACATATTTCAAGTAATGGAGCTGAATATTAATATTGTGCCAGATCTTACTTCAAAGAGTTTTATTCTGTCAGAACATAATTATTTCCTACAGAACTCAGTATATGTGTACTACGACATATCTGTCTGCCATAGCGGCGTCTTCTAAAGAATAAATAAGTTACACGAATGCACTCAAATTCTTCTTTCAGTATTAATATTAAAACATATACATGAACAAACCACATCTGTCACCCACACAACACGAACTACAGATGAAAGAAGACAAAAATGTAAAGGAACTATTTTCTCTTAAAGCTGTTAATCTGGCGAGAAATAGAGAGACTTTCATCAGGAGAAGCCGCCATGATTTACACATTAACTGATGACGTAACGAGCGGCAAACAACAAAGTTAACCCTTGTTTGCGGTCTACACGTTATTGTTATGTCTACTGGAGCTCAACAATTGGACGTCCTATTTCTTCATCATTGAAATTATCTAGTTGATACAAACAGAAATAAGTCTATAATAGGGTCTGAATGGATTAAGTCGCCAGTTGAACACGTATCCGGCCATCTGTTTCGTGCCCGCGTTACGACTAAACGTACTTATTGAGGAGTACCAGTGTAACATTTGAACATCAAAGGGAATTCCTATAATCAGATAATAAAGGTGAAAAGTACGGAGTTAACTCAATATTCCAATGATTAAAAAATTTTTTATAAAGGGAAGCATTTCTTTTCTGTTATACAGAAAATACACAACTATCGATGGACGAAAAAATAGTTGCGATAATTTGCTGTCATGTTTATAATATTTAGAAATCTAATCAGTGTAGCTATTAAAGAATGTGTTTATTTATTTAACTACGCCCCTAGAGCACATTGATTTTTTTTATCTTATAATCGGCTATTGGACGTCAATCATATGGTCATTCTGACATATATTTCTTTTGAAGAAACCCGTTGTCGCCAAGCTACTCTTTGGGTCGGGTCGGGTAAGATTTTGAAACGTGCCCCCATCCATTTCGGTTCGTGCCCCCGCCCCCCCCCCCTCCCCGGGCCCAATGTCCTAAGACTTTTTCCGATAAGGAGTCTTTTATATGCACATTCGCACAGACAGGACACCACATGCCATGGCCTTTGATGAACCAGTCGTGGACCAATGGTTGGAACGGAAAATAGCCCAAACAGCAAATGGGTCTACTGAGAAGGATCGATCAGACGACCGATTGCTTCACGGGCAGACACGCTACTCCTTGTGGTGTAGCTATTAAATGAATACCATATCTGTAAAGACCTGTGACTGTTTCTTTATTTCCATTAAATTAAAATATTATAACACAAACAGTTTATATATTAAATAGACTATATTTTATCGGCATATCTTCTTTTTCTCGTTAGTATGTATGTACGTATACAATACACACATCATGTGTTTACTAAGAACAGGCATGGATGCAGGATTTCTGAAAGACGGGTGATTGTTAATTTTTACGTCCTCCTACTCGAAAAATGTAAAAAATAAAAAGATAGGAGAAAAAGAGGGTCCGGACACCTGGGTCCCCGCCCGCACCACCACCCCCACCCCCGGATCCGCTACTGAAGAACATACTCAGTTAATGGAACAACATGCCACTATTTAGTTTATGATAGTTTGCGTTATTTACTACAGTGCTGTGTGTACAATTATCGAAACTATCGATAAACGACTAAACAGTTGCGATAGTTATGGATAGTTAAATTTACTATCGATACATTACTGTTGCAGCACGCATTATTTCAATATATCGATAGTTCGATGTATTGTTACATCCCCACACACTGATCCTCAACCGAAACTGAGAACTGGACAACCTTGTATCACGTAGGCTGCTCTGCAGCGGCGTTAGAGGAATATGTTTTATTTAACGACGCCTCTAGAGCACATTGATTTTTATCTTATCATCGGCTATTGGACGTCAATCATATTATCATTGTGACATATTGTTAGAGGAAACCCGCTGCCGCCACATAAGCGACTTTTTCCGATAAGCAGCAAGGGATCTTTTATATGCACCGTCCAACAGACAGGACAGCACATAGCACGGCCTTTGATACACTAGTTGTGGACCACTGGATGGAACGGAAAATAGCCCAAACAGCAAATGGGTCCACTGAGAAGGATCGATCCGACAATAGACAACATGACATGCGGACACTCTACGATTTGAGTTAGATCCCGCTCATGTATAATACAATGTATATGTGAAGGTTTGCAGACACACACACACACACACACACACATTCACACACACTCACACACATATATATATATATACACACAACACACACATACATACACACACACATACACACAATACACACACACACATATATACACACACAACACATACATAAACACTCACACATACATATACACACTCACACTGATACACACACACATACATACATATATACACACAACATACACATATACACATACATCACACACACACAACACACACACATTCACACACACTCACACACGTATATATACAACACACACATACACACACACAACACACACACACATATATACACACACACTCACACACAACACACACATATATACACACACATACACACAACACACACATACATGCACACACAACACATACATACACACTCACACACACATACACACACTCACACTGATACACACACACAGACACACACATACATACACACAACACACACATCACAGATATACATACACACACATACACACACATACATACATACATACACACACACACAATCTCTTCGGGTATCATTAAAATATGTGCATAAACGTTTATTGGAATTCATTGTCACTCTCACCTTTATAGTACAAGGCACATAATAGTTCTTGTAATAAAATATTGTGTTCCAGCGGCAAGTTTCGATAGAGAAATAGGTCCAACCAGCGAGAACGATTGAATGAATTAAATCCGTGAATATATTTAGTGAATTTTATATATAATAAATTTTCAAGAACAAACCTATTTTCAACAGTTTCAATTGCCAATTGAAGGAATGTTAAATGACATGAGACTCATTAAAACATAAAACAAATTTTAAATACATCAATTTTACATAAAAAATAAAATAAAATGAAAACAAAATGAAAAGAAACAAACAAACAAATACGGATTATAAAAATTTTACTAATTCAGATATAGCTTTTTAGATGAATATAAAGTGAAATGATATATCCACATGCTCAAAATGCGTTGCGATATTATTTATATATTTATACGTTAACGTATGTATTTCTCGAGTCAATAACTCAAAATGAAAGATAAACATTTAAAGAAAAGGGTATATCCGTGTCTTCGTCTCCTTTATATTAATATCATGCTGTTTTTATGTATTTAAGAGTGGAAATTCAACATTAATATTTGACTGAGGCTTTTTGTAGCATAGTGTTTTAAAGTACAAATTCAACCATATCTTTGTGTCGTGTTGGTTGTTTTGAATTTAAAAATTAAAAGAAAATTAAAACATCAAGAAAATATAAGAATTTTGGAGTAAAATTTCAATATTGATATTATAATTATATTTGTCTAAGTAAGACTGTTATTTTAAATTCCATTATTTTCCTTTATAAGAGTGGAAAGTTCCATTTAACCTGTTCATCGTATAAAAAACACACACATATGCATGCTCATATCGACATATGGACTACCTTATGCGGATCATATCTATGTCGAATAACGACAACAAATGGAATTATTTCGTTTGATTAGCATGAACTGGAGTGAACACCAAAACAATGGAACACCTTTAAAAGACACGTGTTTTGGAGTCTGCATAAGAATCGTTGCAAGTAGTCCCAACTGCGTTGCTAATTCCAGCAAGTTTAAACCGCCATTTATTCGCCATCTATTGATAAAGATACAATACAAAACCTAACAATGTTGAACCGCAAGTGCCAAATTTGACATAAAAACCTTGAAGACATGTGCATAACATTATGTCACTCCACTGCCGAACTAGCGTATGAAAGAGCAATTTTGGTGATCTTGTCACAAGCGTAGCGATATTGGTGAAACATTGTCACGTGCCTCGTTCTTGCAAGTGGGTAACTGATCAACGTCAGGGACTGAAGTGTCGCCTGCAACTAGAATTATACAGCATAAAAATTGCCTCTTGGCTTACCGTTTATGAAAAGTCTCGAAAAAAATTAGATTGAAATCTTTATGATGCTCATAATTACGTATGAAATGCTAGATGTATTTTTATAGACCTCAAAATGGACAGCACCAACGGCGTTCTATTTATAGTAACTGAACCGGAACTGGACAAAGGATTACGTCACGTTGTGTTGTCAATAGATACAATGGCCACGCGCATGCTAAATTAAGAAAAATGTGTATCTTTGTCGTGTTAAAATTTGTTCTGATGTTCATCCATCAGTGACCAATCAGGCATCCCAAGGGCTCATTATTTTCTGTAAAGATTTTATGACAAAACGCAAATGTTTGGGAAGAAAGGCATATGGTAGGTTACAGTTGGTAGACTCCTAGGATTTCAGGCTCATTGTTTAAATGATCCAGGGACAGGAAATGGCAGTCATCGCCATGTGGGCGTCATCATACTTTGTGTTTGTATTAAATGTTTTTTTATTATTTCATGTGAATGTTACCTTAATCATAATAGATTAGTAATACAATGTAATTATAAAATAGAAGGATTTTGTTATTAAAAGATTAATGGGAAGAAATATCAATTTTATATTAATAAATTATTATAATAAAATATTGTTTAAAGACAAACGAACGCCACATGCACATTTTTTTAATTTTATAAATACAAGATATTTAAAAAACTGAAATAATATTTATGCATTATTTTGTATTTAACCGTGAAAAGCTTTTTTCTCGTTTGAATGACTACAAATAATGCGAGACCAGGGGGGTCCTTCGTGTCAAATGACAGCATGAATGCTACTCTCTTTCAATATACACAGCAGCATTATGTCTTAGACATGTTTATTGTTGTTTTGTTTGTTTATTTTGGATTTGTTTGGGTAGGAGCAGGGAGGGTAGGGGGGAGGCGGGGGGCATCGATAGAAATATTTATTTATTTATTTATTATGTATTTACATTATTTAAATTTGATTTTAAATTATATTCGATACACCATTCATTTAATAAACAACACGGATTCTTCACAAAAAGTTAGCATAATCAAAGAGAATTTAAAATTACATTTTGGCAAACTTTTTTGTTAAGTAAAATTACATTATAATATTACAAAAGCATTTATAACTATAAATAAGTTTAATTTATTTCATGTATCTATAGAAAAAAACAGTAACATTAAATATAACATTACATACGTTTGGTATTACTGTTCGTGTTTTGTGTCTTTCAAATTCAGTAGGACCGAGTAAAATTGGAAAAATGATGATGATGGTGATAATGAGAATGATGATGAGAATGATGAAAGTGATGATTATTAAGATAATGATACTGATGTTTAAAATGATGATAGATAATGATGATGATCATCATAAATATGATGATGATGGTGATAATGAAAATGATGATGAGAATGATGATTATTATGATAATGATGGTGATAGTGATAATGATGATGATCATAAATATGATGATGATGTGGTTGTGGTGATAATATAATACACCGGTAGCAGTGACACTTCTGTGAACCTCTAAAATAAATATTACTTTATAATAAAATAAATATTACTTAATAATAAAATAAATATTACTTTATAATAAAATAAATATTACTTTATAATAAAATAAATATTACTTTATAATAAATAAATATTACTTTATAATAAATAAATATTACTTTATAATAAAATAAATAATACTTTATAATAAAATAAATATTACTCTATAATAAAATAAATATTACGTTATAATAAAATAAATATTACTTTATAATAAAATAAATATTACGTTATAATAAAATAAATATTACTTTATAAATTACGTATTTAATATAACTCAGCTGTTCTATTATATCAAGAAAATAAATGTAAATTTATGACTTGACACTTGTTACAAAAAAAATCACATAACATAATAATCATATATTTAAATTTTCAGAATGACAATTTGTAAATCTCACTACATTATAATAAGTATTACGCATATTTAAAATGATATATTTAATTTAACGTACACGTATCTGTTCTAGTATTATGTACATAAAATTACGTATTTAATGTAAGGTATTTGTTCTGGTATTATTTATATAAAATTACATATATTTAATATAACGTAATCTTTTAGTATTATGTATATATACAAATTTCGTATTTAATATCACGTATCTGTTCTAGTATTACTTATATATAAAATTACGTATTTAATATAACATCTGTTGTTCTGATTATATCAATAATGTGTAGACACGTAAAACAAAATGACACTTTTGTCAACCTCTCTACATCATAATAAATATGTATATATAAAATTACGTACTTAATACAACGTGTCTGTATTTCTGATTACACTAATAACATGTATGCATGTGTAGTTCTATTTATGTAAATGTAAATTCAGCAAGTGACACTTTTGTCATCCCAGCACCGTTACGATTGCATTCTGCTCTGTTTGTGAAATGAATTAGCAGGTACGTTCACCTGTCAATTAGGCCCGCCACCTGCCTGTGAGAGAAAGTTCACCTCTAAAACAGATAAACTGCAGGGGTCGCTAATTTACCTGTACTATTCGGAAGAGATGTCATAAAGGTGTTGGTATCCGTGTAACTAAAGCGATGTAAAAACGGGCTAAGTGAAAACAGATAATTTTAACGTGTTTGTGTGTACGATCATTATCGGGTGGCTTTTTGATGGGAAGTATTACTAAAGTGAAAACAAAGAAGTGCTAAAATAATGTTTCAAGTGCAGAGAGAACGACACTCCGTCCGAACAAATATATTTTCTTTGTAATTTGTAATCTACATGTCATCTTAAGCTGTATAATGTATGCTATGAAATGTTTTAGTTGTACATTACTCAGAAATATATGTTTATATTGAACATTTAAATAACCTTTTGGAATCGGTTTCAGTTTGATAAATACTTTGTATTGCCCCCAGATTAAATTGACAATGCCAAAGTTGGAGTGCCTTGGGTCTTTGCCTTATAAGGTATGTATATACACATTACTCAACCAAACAAGAAAGTGTGTGTGTGTGTGTGTGTGTGTGTGTGTGTGCAGTAATATAACAAGTTGCGCACGTGTTTGCTGCCAATGGATCATTACTGTGATGTCTCCGTGAAACAAAAATTTAAACAATATGCATACTTTCTTTTTTGGTTGAGTATATGAATGTATTTACAATAGTGCTATACATTGATCTGAGGCTAACATGAGAATAAGAAAAGAAAAACATATAGGAAAAGAGAAGACATCAATGATTTTATATATAATTTCAAATAAAACGAGAAAAGATATCAGAACAAATTAAATGAAGCAAGTGATCAGAATAAAAATTATATTTCAAGAGTATTAAGTTAATACAATATAAGCCAGATAAAAATTGATAAACTCTTTTTTAAAATTATAATTGTTATATTAAAGATATTTAAAAGAGAAATATTCTACTAACCCACACTTAATGTATCCTGGCCCTCCAGTGGGAAAAGTTCGTAGCGGTGAGCCAAAAGTATAATAAAGATTTCAAAAAATATTTCCGAAGTAAGTTATAACCAAATTATAATTGGAAAAACTAAAATTTGTTGGCTAAAGTGGTGGATGGTAAAAGTCGAGAAAGGTCGATATATAATTATTTCAAAATTTCCAGAAAATTAGCTTGAACAATATTAATTACCGTACATTTAATAGCAATGCCTTTTACGACCTTTCTCTTTCTCGTGGATCAAATTAATGAATTCTCAACATTACCATTTTAACCTGTAGGGATGTAGCAGACGTGAGACAGACCAGGCATGCAATTCCTACGCTTCCATTCTTAAAAAATATATCAATGAATACCATTACACCCTTAAAAACCTATTCACCGCGGTTCTTCTCAAAATATAACGAGCATCAAAAGATCAAGCAGATGAAGATTATTTAAATTTGCATGTATTTGCAAATTCATTCAGTATTTTCTCTACATGAAGTGAAACTTTATCAACGAACGACGGAATCCGTCTGCCACATGTCGTACTTTCTTAGCGTTTCCGGTCACAGCGATACGGTTTCTTGCATCAAACAATGTCTAAAAATGTTTCGTCAAATCTTGGATGCGAATGAAATACATTAACCATTGTTAATATCCCTTTCCGCCGTCACCGCTCCAACTCAGCTTTTGTAACTTGCGTCAGATGGCTGTCGGATCAAATAGCGCGTAACTACAAAGTTCATTCAAGAAATTCTTATCAATGGGAAAGTAGTTCCTCAGGCTGATAAATTTCACACGCATTAATACATTGAATGCAAACTGTTACCGAAATGATTGTTTTGGTTAAATAAATGTTTTTAACTCAAGGATGCTAAATTTGCATAAAATATATATTCATTATTCATTGTGTTCATACACTAATAAAGTTATTTAATGTTAGTTATTGTTTGTGTGTTTAGATGTACTTTTCTTTCTGGTACTATATTATCTAGCGTAGTAATAGCGGTTACTCGTTTATAGCGATGATATAAATTTAAGAACGGCGATTTTTTCCCTCACATTTAATTGAAATACCAAGTTGTGATTAACTGTGTACTTATTATTTTATATTTTTCCTTTACACTCGGATACTTACAGATATTCCAAACGTAAGTATTATGATTTTGTATTTATGTTTAAAAAAAACAAATTGCAGTTGTTATCATTGCGTACATCAGTAATTGAAAATTTTCTTTACTTATTTTAAGATACCTGACTTAGCCATAGATGTATCTTATTATTACAGCATACAAACATTGTGTAGATTTTAACTTAAAATAGAATACTTTTTATTTAAAATAATATGTATTTTAATCTATGGTCGTAATTGTATTGTATTTTATAATACATATTTAGTCACATTTTGACTTATACATTGTATTTATATTATTATATATTTTATATACACATTTGTAGGGGAAAATATAAAATACATTATTAATATATTTCATTAGTGTATTTCATTTGTCATTTTTTATTTTATATTAACTTTGTATTGATAAATAAATGAAACAGTTCATCAATGCCTTGTTTATTGTAGATATTTTGTCATTATATTGTAACTCGCCTATGTACTGTGTTTAAATGTTAGTAATTTACACATAGTTTGCCCCCGAACCCCCAATAGCCGCTTTTTATTTCTACTCAGGGTAGTTTTTCTATCTTTCTTGCACGGAGGCAATTTAATCTTAGCATATGTATGCTTATTTTATTTATTAGTTTAATATATGCTTATTTTATATATTAGTTTAATATATCTTCTCTACACAATATTCAGTATCCATTGTACGGTAATGATACAATGCTCCATCCTTGAAATTACCAAAATGTTTCTGAGGCAATAATAATAATAATAAAACACCAATATTCAATCAATCACTGACAGAATTAGTAATGCATGCAGACTTTTTTCAGTACGAGATTAAGTGCAAATTAAACATTTAAATCCAAATACGGATTACAAGCTACTTTTAAATTAATTGCAAACTGCGTTAAAATTGCATATATTCTTATAGGTGCTGCAGTTGTTCGCATTATAATTTTATTTCCACAAATAATCGTCACATGAAACAATAACCAAATACAATTACTATGTGAAAATGTTAATAATTATACTGTTGACGAATACATATATATCTTTACTACAGTTTTAACTACAACTACCGATTAACACCTCTTTACTACAGTTTTAACTACAACTACCGATTAAATTTTGAAATATATTTTCGGGGCCGTACTCTCCGGAGGAGGGGTGTCAGAGGGGCAGTTGCCTCCACTGAGAATCTCTTTTTTTTTTTACTCTTGAAAATAACATACACATTCTTCGAAAAGTCACAAATTTGTTTATTAAAATCCCCTTAGGATTTTGATCAGGGTACGGCCCTGATTTTACATGTAACAGTTAATAGATTTGTTTCAGAAATCTGTTACTTTACCTTTATAAACTATTTACTAATAGCATACATGTGTTAATTTATAGCATCGCAAACATTTACATTTTACTTGTCATGTCCTGTTCACGAATTTAAAATAAACGGGTAACCATATCTGGGTTTGATCTTTAATGAATACCTCTCTGGTACACCTTGGTCACCGACTGAACCTAAAAGGAGCGGAATGAATTAGCATCAGCTGTTTCGGTTCTCATTCGTCTTGTGGTGGTTGTTTGCAAACAATTGCGTATTTTTACCAGACAATTACGTTGATTTTCTAACAGATGCTCAGTGTGCGACCAGTTTCCCACGGTGGATCGGCCAGTCGTCAGATGGCACGCAAGTGTATACGCCGTTACGCTCGACTGCAAAGAAAACACGCATACAAACGACTTAGAGAGATCGTCCCGTCAGTAGCCAGGAAAGAACAAGCATCAAAGGTATACAGTGTACTAGTAAAAATAACGAACCTAGCCTCGATTTCTCGTTGACGGTTCCATCTTGATCCACGGTTCAACTTAATCTTTTTGCACGTATAAACACAATTCCAGTTGTGAATCGAGGTGGACCGTCAAAGAGTAAATCAGGGTTTAATTATAATAAAAGGCGTTTTAGTCCAACTTCTATTTTTAAAAATTCTTTCTTTCCTTCCTTCTTTCCTTTCTTCCTTCTTTTTCTTTCTTTCGTTCTTCTTCTAATTTTTCCGTTTGTTCTTCTTCTACTACTTTTTCTTCGGCGTTTGGTCGTAAATGTGAGCGTGAATTTGTTATGTTGTAGTACAAACTATGAAATGTAATTTTATGTGGACAAGAATATCGAGTCATTGATTTTAACTGGAACAGGACCTTTAGTCCAAGTATAAAAATTCTGGAGGATCTTATATCCTAGGATATTTATTCCATCAGAACATATTCCCAGGGGGACTTAATATACTATGACATTAAGAGTTTCCTCTAATATCTGGAGCACTGCTGTTTCAGTACATCCACAAACAAGTGTTGAGGTACACTTAACAAGAACAGTAACATGCTTAGGACAAAAACCTTCAGCTAGAATACTAAAAGTATAAGTTTAGACAAAATATCAAATAATAAAGAAAAGAAAAAAAGAAAGACCAGAAGAAACATACTGAAATTTTTTTCTTTTACAATTATCTTAAAACTTGATCAACGAGTAACTTCTACATTTTCTATCACATTTGTATTTCTGTATACAAATATTTCAATAAACTGTTGTTCTGATTCTGAACGTTCACAAAGTTGGGAAAGGCAAATATTTGAATAATTGCTTCTAATTACGTTATTCATGTGTCAACGCTTAGTGTGTTCTTATTTGAAACTCACACCAGTTGGCGATTCCGCTAAGGCGTTGACGAGCCCCTCACATTCAAAGAAACCCACTCATGACGTTTCGCGTCCCGCACGTGTCATATGAAGCCTTAGTTGTCGTCGATGCGTCCCTTAGAGACCGTTGTAGCCAAAGACGTCAGCGGTCGTTGACGTTCCGCCGCACGCGTGCTGCGCTCGACTGGTTCTCATAGGTGACTGGTTTCGCTTCACAGGTTGGGTCATTGCTTGTCGGTGATCACTGTACTTGTTAATGGGGAATCCCTGCCGTGTAAACCAGACTGGTTAACGGTATCACTGCAATAAATCAGAAATATGAACTGTACAGGATGAGTACATTGTAATCCCCAGCAAGAGATGCCGTAATGAAACTAGCTACAAGATGCTATTGGGGTAGATTTATGCGTTATACAATAGAGTTTGAAATAACGGTGTAATTAACGTGCAAAGTGGAAATGAGGTGCAATTAGTTTAGAAATAGAAGTATCCATTTCTTCTTTGGGGTTGCGCAGGTGCATGACAAAAGGGTGAAATGAATGTCACGAGCTAATTATTATTAATTACAGTTTCATTATTTTTTTCCGTTTTATATTGGCAATAAGGTTATAAGTTCATATATGTCATAGAGATAATAATTTCGTTTCTTGATATCGATGTTTTTTATTATTATTTATTATTATTTTATATATTCTGTCTGTCTCTCTCTCTCTCTCTCTGTGTGTGTGCATATATTATTTTTATTTTAATACATATATTCGACAATGAAGCACCGCAGTAAGAGTCAACCCCTTTCTGGAATCTTTCTGCAATTGTTTTTTTTTCAGCTGGTATATCAAAGGTCGTGGTATGTGTAGTCCTTTCTGTGGGGAGATGCATATAGCATATCCCATACTGCTAATGAAAACATGTAGCGGGTTTCCTGTGATAACTACGTTTCCAAATTACTAAATGTTTGACCTTCAATAGCCGAAGAATTGTGTGTGTGTGCTCTGATGTTGATTATTTTTTGTCATTATAAGTATACATATATAATATAATACCATTGTCATATATTTTAACTATGTTTGTATTGTCAATGTGTTACAGTATAAAGAGTCATTAAAATGTAAACAGGTTATATCATAAGATTGTCTTATTTCATGTATTTTCTATTATTTCAGATTACGATAGTCGAGGAAGCAGTGAAATATATTGATATGCTACACGAGAGGTTCATGAAGAGATTTAATAGTCCAGATGGTAAGATAACATATGATATTATTAACAGAGCATCAGCGTATTATTAAAACTTAAGAATATAAATATGAAGAAAAACACATAGATATTTTTTTTAATAACAGGAATTAATTACGTATTAAGGAATCAATGTGCAGTATCCGTTTCAATTTTTAAAACAGTACATCATATACCGAAATTTACATGAATGTTATGAGGAATCTACATTAAGTTACATGAAATCCAAACAATCTCTAACACAGAATAAATAAATTAAAATAATAATAATAATTTTAAAAAACCAACATACCCCTAAGTAATTCCGCTAAAAGAATATTTTTTCTTCTCCTTTTTAACACTTTTAGTATTAGTACTTTTGCTTAGATACTTTACAAGTTACATGAAATCTAAATAAACACGAACCCCCAAAACACCCTCTATCGCTCCTAACTTATCCCTTTTCTTAAAGAAAAGTTAAACAGTCGGTATTCATTACGTTTTAACAGACTTTAAAGTGGGATCACCTTGCAGGTAACACTCGGCTATTCGTCTCCCATTCAATCGGGTAACATATTTAACGATGACTGGATTCCCGTGGCGTGGAGTACTTGCATTGTGTCGAGCCCGAACCGTACCATGAGAAAGTGCACCCGCTGAATGCCCGCCCAGCCAACAGATGGCGACATTGCGTTAATCAGCGACTACCTGCATACTTTCCCACGCTGCTCTGTGACGGACAGGCAGGCCACCTGAGATTTAACACCTCTCTCTTAGTCTCATACTGAAAAAGTTTAACCCAAGTTTTGCTTTGAAAGTCTCTCCGTGTGTTGTTTACGTAAAATAGTACTGCCCCATCTGTTGCCGTATAGTAATCCGTTCCGCGTTTTCCCACGAGCTACCCACATGGCGCCAAAAGAAACAGCTTTATGTGTCAGACCAAGAAAAATTTAAATTAAATTATTTTGGCGTTCTCACATCTTTCGAAAGTTTGCCCGCTGCTCAATTTTTAATTATTTTTATTCCATTTAAAAATAATAATAATAACAATAAAAATGTTTTGCAGTAACACCAACAGTACGCCCATTTTCATAAAATTGCTGTCGCAGAACCACAGTATTTAAATGAAATTAGCGACAGCAATAAAGTGCCGTCACTACATTGTTTGAAATTCAAAGGCTGCATAGGAGCAATACTAACACTATGTAGCCAGGATGTTTAAAGATAATTGTTATTATTATTATTATATGACCCCAAATAGCTGATATTTATTTTCCTTACTTACATATTCGTCCAACCAGATAAACAATCAATTATTATTATTATTATTTGCAAAATAATAATCATCACAATAGCACACATTGATATTTATGGGGGTAGGGAGTGGATGGATCTAATATGGTAGTTTTTTCTTTGGGGAGTACATTGTTACACTTTGCCCTTCTGCATAAAGAACAGAACCACCGCTAAAGTAGACTGAATTCTTAATCATGGGCTATTAGATGTCAAACATTTGGTAATTTTGACACGTAGTGATTAAAGGAAACATGCAACATTTTTTCATTTTATGTGCACTTTTCCACATACAGGACAACACATACCACAGCCTATGATATACCAGCGTGTAGCACTGGTAGGGACGGGGAAAATCCAAACCAGAGAAAGAGAGCACCAGAGGGATTCGATCCTATTATCAAATCACCTCATGCGAACGCTCAACTGATAGCGCTGGATAACGTCCTGGTTTTAAAATAATGTACAGGTGTAAAAAGAAATAGTTTTTTGACAGTTAAATTGATGTCACCTAGATTACTCATTTCACGATCACATAAAAAGGTGAAAAGAACAAAAGTCATGTAAATGTAGGTACAGAAATGTTTGTATGAAAGTCACAACTCACGGGTAATGAAGCTAAATATATGTGAGAAAGAGTCACAATGAAATAGATCATGAAATATGTTAAGTGTAGATTATCTGAAGTGACGTGAT